>JAAAKO020042328.1:0-11985 GCA_010015015.2 Bolitophila cinerea
ATACGTGAACCATACCATATAGCTAAGGAAATTATCTCGTAAATTAAAAAAAAAACCATAACTTCAATTGTATGTTTATTTTTTGATGACTGAGTTAGAAAAACCGATCCCAGTTATATCCGTCTTACATTAGTTGAATAAGTGTTTTAAGTTGAGTTCAAGTCTTCGAGTATCAATGGGCATCAATCTGATTTTTCGGGCCGAAACTTTATTCAGACAAGCTCGGTATTAACGGTCTGGACTGGTTTTTCAGTCTGTACCGGTATGTCGTTCTGGACTGGTTTTTCGGTTAAGACCGTTTCTTTACGGTCTGCGGTCGTATTCTGAGTGAGTCATCTAAACTAACCGCCTACCAGTATCTTGTAGTAAAAACGGTATTTTAAATAAAAAAGTGACCCATTTTTACTCAGCAAGCTACTCAGCCACTTTGAAATGTCAACACTCTCAGATATATTTGCAACACGACCGGAAACTGCCATTTATGGTTTGGAATTAAATGTTCCATATTTTTTATTATTAAATTATTGCCTTTATGTATCATTATTAAGCTTGTTATGGTTATTTTTTGTTTAAACTATATTATTTATATACATTTAAAAAAATAAAATAATATGTTTTTTTAAAGAGGAGCTTTTATGAAATTGTAATTATTAAATAATCTTCATGCAGTCTTGTAATTGTCATTGGCGATGCTGAGGAAATATGTTTACATTAAAAAAACACTGATATGAATTAAACATGTAAGAGTTACCGTCGATTTTGAATCGGAAGTGAGTCACTTTATGAACATAGAATACCATAAGTGACCCTAAGTAAAACTGAAATTCGAACATGACTGTTTGAAACTTCAAAGCTGTTTTTCATAGCAGTTTAGTTGAGTCACTTTCGTCATTCAGAATACCATTTTCGAAATAGTGGTTAATTTTTTCAAAAGAGCTCCACTCAAAATACCCCCGCTGGACCGGTTTTTGGTCTGGACCGGTTTTTTGGTTTGAACCAGTTTCTCAGTTAACCGGATCTTTATATAACAGTTTACCGTTCCCCAAAATATTAAATTTTGACAACAATAGTAGTTAGTAAAAGCTATATTATTACCGGATAGAAGGTTAGTTATGATATTTGGACGATTTTGGGCCAGTGGAAGGAAAGAAAGCCATGTCATAATTATTTTTATAAAGAAATAATTGATCCAATCTTCAGTCTGGACCGGTTTTCCGGCTGGACTGGTATGTCTTCACGGCCCGGTTTTTTGGTTTGGACCGGTTTTTAGGTTTGGTCCGGTTTTTTGGTCTGGACCGGTTTTTCGGTTTAGACCAGTTTTTAGGGTTGGAGGTTTTTTTCAGTCAGGACCGGTTTATTCGGTCTGGACCGGTTTTTTCGGTCTGAAATGGTTTGTCGGTTAACCTGACTTTTTTATAACGGTTAACCGGTTCCCAAAATTTTTAATTTTGACAGCTCTATTTACAACCCTATATAATGGCGGATAGGGAGACGTGGAATAGTACTCTATGACCACCACTTTTTTTATTTTTAGATTTTAATATTGTCTTTATTTGAGACAATTTCAATATTGCGTATTTAAGTATACTGGCGTAAAAACTATATGTACTGACGAAATAGAATAAATGTGGTGACGTTCACTTCTAGAAATGGACATGCCGAAAAAGGTCTGGTAGTCTTTTGCTGTGGAGCGTGACTGGCGTAATATTTAAAACCTTTGAAGGGCGAAACAAAGACATGCTACGAAGGAGCGGGTTGGGGATTCCAAATAATTGCGGACTACAATAAGGGTCTCCCAAAGTTATCATACCTCGTTTGTTGGGTGTTCTTTAGGCGAAAAGTGTAAGAGCAATCGAGTGGAATCGAGTGATATCGACTAACTTTTCATACGCCCGTAAATGTTTGTTGCCACACATTCTATAGATATATTTGACTGGCGTAAGAAAGTGAGATTTTTTCAAGGTATATTTTATCTGTCACCGAAAAGTCATTCGAATCAACTCGATTCGACTCGATTTGACTCGATTCGATTCGATTCGACTCAAAGAATCTTTCAGACTTCCTAAACTGTCGTTCACGCCAATATTGTTTCTATTTCTCCATTTTTCAGAAATGGACTTTTGGCCTCAATTCTGGAAAAGTTTTCCACCGTGCGGCCGGCGCGCTGTATTGCTCCAGGTTTTCACACAACACTCACACTCTTTTGCACTTTCATACTTTATATATAGGCTCTATACGGTCGTGTGTGTGTATATTCACGCTCACTTACACATATGCATGTAAAACGTGCAAGCATGTGTTTGTTTTCTAGAATGAATTACAATTATCGTATTATACGAGCATTCTGTGTCTGTACATATACTGGCAAAACGCTACACTGATTTTTTAGTATATACTATATTTATGTATACATATATTATATGCAAGATTTTGTGTATATGTACGCTCGTTTGGCAGAGAGATATGATTACGTTTGTATGGGTGCGCATAAGGAAGAAGCAACAAGTGAGATGTGAGATTCGGGCGCTCACGTCTGTCACAGTTGTCATTGAATCAGCTACTTGGATTTTGGTCTTTGTGAACTCTATCTCTGTCAGTCTCTCTCTCTCTCTCTCTCTCTCTCTCTCTCTCTCTCTCTCATATACAAATAAACTCTAAAACGCGTGCAATGCTATACATATACATATGGCCCACGATTTAATTCCGAATTCCGAATTTGTTGGGCATCGGCCAATTAGACATTTCACCTTCTTAATTATTTAATGATGCAAATCGTCTTAAAACATTTATATGCTTATTGCATCCGTACGCAATAGTTGTTACCAATTGAAATGAGGTGTTCAATAATATATACTATACATTACCAGTATGTATACAATATAAATTATTTATTATGATTTGTGTGTGTGTATGTGTATATGTGTGTTTGGTGTATATTTATCGTGGTTGTGTATTGGGTTTTTGTATGTTTGCATTTGAAGTGAGCCTGTGTTTGTGCACACGCGCAAGCGTTGAGATTATTTTGTGTTTGTAAAGATAATCTCGGTCTGGTGGTTTTCATTAGCACATCCCAGAATCGAGGTCCGATACTCATATATGCGCTGTCTTTTGTGCGCCAACACGGATTTAATATAATTTCTGTATATTTTGTATTATTGATGGATTTATGGTATGATACGGTTTTCGTGTATGTACTTTAGATTTATATACCTTTTTTTGAATAATTAACACTTTAAGGGGCATGGCCACACTGGAATTTTTTGAAAATCGTTTTTTTTTTGAGGTGTCAATAACTTGGTGATTATGGCCATTAATTCTTTTGGACTTTTTTTTAAATTGCACTTTATTTAAATAAAAAATTGAGCGAATCGAACCAACGCAACATTTTAATCTCGATATTCTCGATATTTTTGATATTCTCGAATATTATTATTTTTTATTAGTGTTTTTTTAAACTAAAAAACCTATTGAGACAAAATTTAAATATCAACAATTTTCTAAAATTAAAAACATATCTAATCTTTCGAAGAAATTTAGTATACTCGAATGTTTAATAAATTGTTAAATTCAATTTATTTAATCGAAAATACGCAACCATACGTATACTTACTACGCAACACCACATTTATCCCGATATTCGTAGTATTTTTGATATTCTATAAATTCTATATACGCGAATCGTATCGATAATTTCCATATTCTCGATTTTAGCGTATATTTTGTATCATATTGTTGATATTACCGAATAATTGAGATGTCTGCATATATTCTCGATATTCGGCAATAAATTATAGCAGTAACCTTGATATGATGATACCATTACTCTAATATAGTATCGATATTTTTTATACTCTCAAAAATTCTCAAATATTCTTCATATTCGCAATAAATTATAGGGGTGACGTTGATATTCTCAATGTAATCTCGATTTTACTATTGATATTTTCAATATTCTCGAAAATTTTCGAAAATTCTTGATTTTGGCGTATATATTGTATTATATTCTTGATATTAGCGAACTAATTTAATTTTCGGAAATATTCTTGATATTTGATAATTTATTGCGGTAAAGTTGATATTCTCAATGTAATCTCGAATATAGTATAATTTTTTTCAATATTTTCGAAATTTTTCGAATATTTCATGATTTTTTCATATATTTTGTATTATATTCTTGATATTAGCGAATTATTTCGTTATACGGGAATATTCTTGATATTTGCAATAAATTATCGGTGAATTTTATATTCTCAATGTAATCACTAATATAATATAAATTTAATGATTTTTGCATATATTTTGTATAATATTCTTGACATTAGCGAATTAATTTGATATTTGGGTATATTCTCGATATTCGGCAAAAAATTATAGCAGTAACATTGATTATAAATTTTATCTCAAATATAGTATCGATATTTTCAATATTCTCAAAAATTCTCGAAAATTCTTGATATTTTTATAAATTTTGTATTAGATTCTTGATATGATGATGAAAATTCTCAATATTAATGATATTTGCGTATATTTTGAATTATATTCTTAATATTAGCGAATATAATGATATTTATTCTCGATATTCGCAATAAATATTTTCGTTAAACTTCTCAATATTTTAAATATTTTCGAAAATTCTTGATATTTTCTTAAATTTTGTATAATTTTTGATATTTGGGTATATTGTTAAAATTATCTATTTATTGCCTTGATATTCTCAATGTAATCTCCAATATAGTTCCGATATTTTCAATATTCTCTAAATGTCTCAACAACTCTTGATATTTGTGTACATTTTAGATATTCCTATTTATTGCCTTGATATTATCAATGTAAATTCGGATATAGTATCTTTATTTTCAGTATTCACGAAAATGCTCAATATTATTGATATTTGCTTATATTTTGTATTATATTCTTTATATTAGCAAATATATTTGATAATCTCGAATGTACTATCGATATTTTAAATATTCTCGAAATTTCTCAAAAATTCTTGATATTCTCGATATTCTCATAATTGTAGTAGAGAAAATATTTTAAATGTATCTTCATCGATATTTTAAATGTATAATTATGATAAATTCTTGATGTTTGCAAATCGGTTGAATATATTCTTGGTATTACCAAATTATTAATATATTCTTGGTATTACCAAAATATTGTGATATTCTCGATATTCTTGATATTCTTATTAGTAGTAGAGTAAATATTCTAAATGAATTATCATCGATATTTTAAATTATTTTTTTAAATTTTTCATATAGTATTATTTTATAATGTTTTTTTTTAACTGCACGTATGTTAAAATCGTTCATATTTAAGTAAATGTTGTATTTTAAGAATATGAAAACAAGTATTTTTTATATTTGGCAAATATTACAACAATATCAACAAAAATAATGAAAATTGTATTAAATGCGGGTGCTGTTTCAGGCGAGATTAATTAGTTGTATTATTCTTAATTTTTATCTTTACAAATAAAATAATTTAACAGACTTTTATATAATTCAATTTTATGATTTTATGTGTGATCCTCTTTTTTCTCTTTTTATAAAAAAAATCGAAAAATACATACGATAAAAGCCTGTTATAAATATTGGTAATAATAATATATTCGCGAATACTTACTCTATATTATTGATTAAATCGAAAATTATAAATATTGGCAATATTCTTGATATTTTCGATACTAGGCAATATTCTCGATATTATAAACTTAAGGCAGTATTCTCGATATATATTAGACAATATTCTAGATATTATAAATATTAGGCAGTATTCTTGATATTCTATATATTAGGCAATATTCTCGATATTCGCGGCTTTTCTGATATTTTAGATTCTAGACAAATTTGCATCTGAATTTAAAAAAATTTAAAGTTATTGTTGTCGCAAATAAATCCTCTTAATCCATGATTAGTTTAATAAAATAAATTTTAAATTTTGGGTTTTATGTGCTTTCGCACAATCATGTTATTATTTAATTCATAAAATGAATGAATTAGATTGTTTTATTGTTTTTACAGTATTTATCTGATTTAACTCACTTTAAAAAAAGGAAGGAGCGTTTTCTTTTACAACCTCTCCTAAATAGAATGGACTAAATACGCATCCTCCCAAAAAACTTTTTTTCTATTTATGACATCAGTTCAGTCTAATTCTAAGATTTACTAATATAACTAAAGATTTATATTGTATACTTTAAATACGTCACAAAAACAACGAATAAATCAGTGTAATTCAGTGTACATCATGTCTATCATGATTTTTATAATTCGCTAGAGAATCACATGGCATTTTCTATATAATATGAAGAGCAAAGTATGGAATTCCGGCGATGGGCGGTCCGCGTTCTACGCATAGCTACTCATCACTCATAAAATAATAATAATGGGAGGGTGGACCTACTCAAGAGAGAGGTCGAGCACGTAGGCCACTGAGCCCATTGTGCTTATAAATATCATATATTGACAGGTTATTAAAACATATATTTTCCTTGTGCATATATTTAATATAAAGTATTTGTATAAAACTAAACTTGGGGTTTTAGATTTGGTAATGGGCATTTAATTAAATCATAATTTAACGTCATCAAAATTCCCCGAACCAACAAGTATTCTGCAGGATGAGCTTTTAAATGCACGTGCAGCTAAATCGATTTATATATATTTAAAATATAGCTTTTTTATTGGCTCGAGAGATCAAAGGATTAATGAAAAATCGCTTCCTCTTTAAAATGCTTTTGCAGCATGTGCTAAAATAGTCAATCGCCAATAAATTTCGTATTTGGAAAATAGATTGCACTGATATAGATAATCGCGTGCCATATTGTCATATATATCATTATAGAATCTATATATTTATATATTATATATTTTTATATTATATAATTTTAATATTTTAATTAGTTTTTTGATAGGTTTGAATTTTAAGCAGTGTATTTCGTACGTGATCAAACAAATTTACTAAAACCCAGTCGAATTCGAAATAAATGCTTTCTGTGTATATATTTTCTCTCTATCGATAAACCTAGGTGTGAGTGTATGGGTGCGATTACCTGATTATTATAATATATGTGTACACAAATGTTATCAATACCGTTATTTTTTCATGGCAACACCATGCTAATGCAAAAGCACCAACCAAATGCAAACAACGAAAAACGCACGGAGCAATATTATTATGAAAGAACAGTGTAAAAAAACGTATTCGTCGTCGTCGTCGACGAACGTCCAAAGTCAATACGACCGCTTAAGCAATTACACGCAATATACGTATTTACCTGTGCACCACGTACTTAGGACAATTACTAGTACTTATACTTTATACACACGTTTATACAATTACACAAATCGAATAGAATAGAGGAGAATGTATATTTATATATATACATGAAAAACAAATATTCCGATTTTACCTCTGCTGAACGTATATACTAACTAATACCTATAACTAAATGCGATGTTTTTATGGCATTTGATTAGTATGTGTATGTGCTCCGAGGTAAAGGTGCTAATGATTTACGATCAATGCGATAAAATGCGACAGTAACGACGAAATGCCGGCCAAGCCCACGGTTTTTCATGGCACATTTTCTGCGTCGCCATCCAATGTCGCACACAGTTGTTGTTGTTGTTGTTATTACTGGATGATGGTGTGTGTATGTGTGTGTTCACTGTTCACGTACGCTTCACGGTGCGCTCACGGGCGCTCCAAGGAATGCGCCTAACGCCACCGCCCGCCACCGCCACCGCGAGTCGACGAGCCATCGAGTCAACGAGCCACCGCGAGTCAACGGAGACTTTAATGTCCTTTTTATATTAGGGTACATTTACCGCAAATTGTTATGTCCGAAATTACCGTATTTACGCAAGAGGACTACAATTAGTCAATGGAGTACAAAGAGCTTGTAAAATATACGTTTTAAATGCGGTTTTCAGAAGTGCGCGCAAAGCGAAACACTTATTGAACATTTAAGGGGTGCGTGAGCTATCCAGAATAGTAGGGGAGGGCGGCTAATGGGCGAATGTCTGTATGTTATGGCCGGATTAAAAGCGGTTGCCTCGAATAAAGCATGTAGAAAGAGAATACAGGATTGAATACATGATCATATGTTTTCGAGGATTGGCTATAGAATTGGGCTTAACTGGTGGCCGACACAGAGAATACAGGATCAGATTAGAGGCCAGATTATGAATGGTCAAGACTCAAAGATTAATTATATAATATGTTTACTAGGGTGGCTGTTATTTAAAAAAAAACTAACTTTTGACCACCAGGTTTCTATATAGAATTCGAATGTACTATGATTGGCCGAATGGTACTATTGGCCTAATCACTGTACTATATTACCGACTGAGTAAATCCCACACCCTGGAATCACACCTTAGATCTTTTCCAGACACATCTGACTGTAATCGTCTATAGCCCCCAGTCAGACTAACACGCCCCTACAGGGTCGTGATTCGGTCAATCGTGATTCGACCAATCGTGATTCGGCCATTATCATTCGGCTAATCGTGATTTGGCCAATCGTGATTCGGCCAATTGTATCATTCGGCCAATCGTATCAATCGACCTATCGTATATTCGGCCAATCAAGAGATCCCGACAAATACAAGGAATTTGACTGACTTTTGTAGCTACTATTTAATCATATGTCTAATTAAAGGCCTATTTAAAAAAATGCTTTCCTTCCCCTAATATATTGTATGGCGTCTCCCCATTATAAAAACGATAATTTGGTGCAAGGGCTGAAATTCAAAATTGGAAAAACTATAATAATAAATATTTAAATACTTTTATATAATGAGGTAACTTACACAACATATAATAAGATACGTTTTTTTTAAATTGTAGCAGCTTTTTCGTAGATCTTTTTTAAATTCTTAGACTTTAAATTAGACTTACAAATTAAAAATAGCTAGACAGTCAGTAAAATTGCTGGTATTTTGTTTAGAAAACTATAACCTTTGTGGTAGAGGGTGCAAGGGATTATCCCTTGCACTTGTTGCCAACTTTATTATACCTCGCTCGTAGAAGCCTGCGCTCCTATTATCAAATAAATTGGACAGCCAATTTTCACTGGCCTCTCTTAAGGCCAACTTTGTACCACCAAGCGCGTTCGCCATTGACAGAAACCGATAGTAGTCACTTGGTACCAGGTCCAGACTATAAGGTGGATGGATAAGGACCTCCCATCCGAGTTCCTGCAGCTTCTTGCGCGTTAACAAAGATGTTGTATGGCGTTGTCCACCAAACACACAGCAACACCTTCCTGGCCGTCAATCCAGGCTTGGCCAACGTTCGGGAGGCTTTACCGCGCTTAGACCACGACCGGTTGCTCTTGACGTTGTCGTATTTGACCCATTTTTTTATCGCCAAATGTGTCGATTTTGTTGCTATTCAGAAGTCTATCGCATGCTTCAATATGGTAATTTTTTTTTTTTCGACAGCTCGTGTGGCAATCAAACATCCAGGTTTTTTTGTCATTTTTTTTGGCTTTTAAATGATTATGAACGGTTCCGATGCTAATATAAAGCTACAATGCGATGGTTTTTATGCTTGCCGGTCGTTCTCTATTAATTCCAAGATTTGGTCGATAACCGTGGTGATAGGTCGTGCCTCGCGCGTGGAGCATCTATATCACATCCAAATTCCCAGAACGGAATTGAGCAAACCATGTCTGTGCTCCACGCTTGTTTACACGATCGGACCCATAAAATAAATTTAAATTCGCCTTTACCGAAGAAAAATTGTGAAATATGGCGAATTTCCTGTTTGTTGATGTCCATCATTGACAAGCGCTCACAATAAACTGCATCATTCAATAATAAAACTAAAAAAAAAGTTTTTAGTTGCAATTTTTATCACCATTTTAACGATATCTCTTGCGATGCGATGCGTTTCTTAACACCAGAGATATGGTCAATAACGCCATCTCTTAGATAAAACCGAACGAACATATGGAACCACCTAATATTACAATCTTTGTGATCTCTGTGGTTTTTCTTTGCATCTGGCAACCCTCAGTGCGATTTGACGACGCGATTTGAAATCAGATTCGCACTCAGGGGCTTTGCATATTCGATATTGGTTAGATAAAACCAATTAATTTGTATTAAAACATGTATGTTCTATTAAAAAAAAAGTCGGCTGGCTAACACGCTTGACAAACATACACATTTATCATGTACTATAAATCAATAATTCAATTGAGAAAAAAAATGACAATGAATGCAAGATTGTTTGAATTTTTATTTTTTTCTTCTCTAAAATCAACATCTTTTCTCTGGAAAAAAAAACTATTTTTATGACCCTAAAAATTCTTCGACCGAAAACAAAATCAAATTTTGGCAAAATTGAACCTGATTATATTAAAACTGATATTAATAAAAATAATAAATTGTTTTTAAAAAAGTGTGTTTATATTTTTTAATAAATTATCCCTAAAAAATCTAATATTTATATTTATTTTAATATTTATTTTTTTGGAATCATCCCTAAAAAAGTGGCCTAAAAATCGAAGGCTGTGCCTGCGGACACCTAAAAAAACTGTTTTTTTCATTTAGGTTAGAAAACATCACAAAATATATGTAAAAGACACGAATTAGTCGGCTAGCCACCAACCAAACTGTTCGGTTGCTTACAAGCTATTGAAATGTTGGTATCGGCAGATGGAGACGCTTAAAAAACGACAAAAATTTCGGCGGCTGGCTGACACGCCTGACAAACATATCAATATAGCATACACAACTACATAAACTTCATTACCACATGTTTTCCTGAATTCTAGTAATATACTATATATATATATATATCCATCGTCTGGCGCGAAAATGTAAATGCACAAATTATCTGTATATATATACATGAAACGAACGGCTTGGCAGTGGAACATGCGCTATCATTGCTCCGTTTTCCGATGAAAAATTCAAATCTATTCTCGATAACGGACACGAGCACAAACATTAGCATACAGCATAAATTAACTTATATATCATGGCACATTGGAGCGTATGCTAACTTGGATCCCGCACACGAGCATAGGAAAATAATATCGGTTGAATTTTATTTTTCATTTAAAAATCTACTGGCTATTTAGTCACTGCTTTTTTCGATGCAGCGTATATTTTCTCTGAAAACACACAGTCGCAAAAGCATAGTCAGCAGTCAGTCGGTCATGCTATAAAACATCTGTTTAATGTAAAAAGCTCGCAAATGTTTACAGTGGCAGTAAAAAAAGCGTGTGTTTGAATTTGGAATTACCACGCTTTGCGAACGCATTCGTTTGGCATCGACTTTTTTAGATGGTGGAAAGAAATACATTTAGTATAGTTAACATATTTACGATAAATATACAGTTTATATCCTATTTGCTACTTTTTGGCGATTTGGATATGTTTTAAAAAAAATTGTACCCCGTTTGGCCGAATACCGCATGGTCGAATAACCCGTTTAGCCGAATAAGCCGTTTGGCCAAATGACGTTTTTGCCATATGGCCGAATGGTCGTTTAGCCAAATGGTCATTTAGCCGAATGAGCCGTTTAGCGGAATGACCGTTTAGCCGTTTAGCCGAATTAGCCGATTAGCCATTTGGCCGAATGGTCATTTAGCCGAATGAGCCGTTTAGCCGAATGGTCGGTAACCTGAATGTTCGTTTAGCCGAATGGTCGTTTAGCCAAGTGGCCGTTTAGCCAAATAATCGTTAAACCGAATGGCCGTTTATTCAAATGGGCCAATCGCCTCTATTCACACACAGAAAATTATAAATAAGTAATATTCATTTAGATTATGAAAATATGGTAATATTTTTATATTTAATTTAAATAATAGTATTTTAATTAAATTCTTTTATTTTTTATTACTGCATTTTTTTTAAATAGAGCTCAAATTAGATTTGTCCACCATCATCACCACCATATGGTTGCAACACTGTGCGTCTGATAGATTTATCGACGGCGACGGCTGACACGTCTGAAATA
>JAAAKO020042339.1:0-11984 GCA_010015015.2 Bolitophila cinerea
ATTGTCATTTATTGATTTAGAGACTACTAATAAATGTATACGTATATAATCGCAGAATTCAATGTTTGACAGTTCTTTTGTAGGAGTGCCGTATTGGGATACTTCAAGTAATTAGGCGCCTCCAGTGGAAATTTGTGGAATTAATTAATTTGGATACTTTAATGTCTAAAATATTATTTAATCTCATTTTTTTGTGTATACATCTGTGTTAACTTTTACAACCACATGTACACATAACCTCATAATAACACTTGTTTGACAGATGGATGTCCAAAACCCTTCACGAAAACAGCGCCTCTAGTGAGCACGAAGGATCCCTATACTTATAATGACACTAATAAATCGAAATTCAAATAACATAATAAATGATTCTTAGGGCCGATTTCGTCAGACCTGATAAATTTTTGGATAATCACTGTTTTGCTATTAGCTCGATTAGTTGATCGGAGGAAAATAATCATCTAATAAAAATTTCTATTTCTTCACCTTTGATTAGAGATTTATTGAGAGCTAATAGCAAATCAGTGATTACGCAGTAAATCATCGATTTTGACAGATTTAGTCAATTTATAAGAGAGACGATGGCACGCGGGAATCGGTCAATCTCATAAAAAATGCCTCAGTTTTTGTGGTATTGAGAAAGCTAGGTTAGGTCGCTGAAGTGCGAGTGCCTCGGAAACTTTTTGTATTACGCGGTAAACGGATTCCTTCGATACGCCAACAAAATCTCACTCTCAAATCCGTCTTTAATAAAAATAATCTATTTGTATTATTGATATCGTCCCATTTGTTCATAACATTTGCTCCAAAATAATCCCAAATGTCTTCCTGATGTCGTAGTCGATTCATTTTATAATTACTATTTAGCTCTGACGTTAAAATTTAATCGGAATTGAAGAAATAAAATCGCTGATTAATCACACGATTAGGACCCTAATCAGTCAATAATTACCAATTAGCTGATCAAGTGATTAAAGTTAATCAAAATTCTTAATCAGCGAAACTACTATTAAAAAATCTGATCAGAACTAAAGAAATCCAATTTATGTTAATCGAAAGACTTAATCGCGGATTAAATTTAATCAGGACTGATCATTTATAATTCAAAATAATGTTACACTTACACCAGAAGCCGAAACGATCAGTCTAAACCCTGCAGTTGTCTTCAAATCATTTCTCCTCGTGATACTATCGCCAATATCAGTAGTAAAAACGTGTGCACAGCTGTGCTGTTCTTTTCCGCTATTTTATACAATTTTTATTAGCTAACAGCCCCAACATTACGAACGTGTTGCTAAAATCTTATTTTTCACCTAGTTCTTATTGCCTTAACATCTGCCACCTGAACATTAGAAGTATTCTTCCAAAGATTGAGAAATTGAGAGATTTATTTATGAATACAAATACTCACATTATCGCGATCAGTGAAACCTGGCTAAAAAGTTACTTTTCCTCAACTTGACCCCAACACTAAAAAAAATATTTATTATCTTTCTATCTTTCTATCTTCCTCTTTGGAGATATTTATAAACCTCCAGCAATTGATGAAGTAGATATTTTGAAGAATTTACTATCGTCCTTAACACCTAGCTATAATGAAGTCATAATCGTTGGCGACTTTAACGAAAATATCCCTAATGTGCCTCTGCGTCCACAAACTTCAAGATTTTTTAATATAATCTCCTTCCAGGCTCTTATCCTCAATTCCCTCACATTTTTCCCAACAGGATCTTCCTTAATTGATCTCATCTTTTCTAATAAACCGCAGCACTTTAAACAGTTACACAATTGGATAAAGGTCTCTCAAGACAGGTCTTGTAAACCGTTATATATGTTCTTCACCATTATCTGCTGTGTCACCAACATTCCTTTAAAGAAATTAACTATTTTCTGATGCCCATAATCTACCTTGAAACTCGATCCTCACTCTGACAAGTTTGGATCAAATGTTAAGTACTTTCGATAATCTGACCACTTTGTTACTGGAAACGAATGAGCCCCTTAAGAAGGTCCGTACAGCTCGTAAACAAATAAAACCATGGTTTAACAATCGCACACAAAAAGCTATCCTAGATAGAGATCTCTGGCTAAATCAGTGTTGAAAAAAAATCGAAATGGTCCAAACTATACTAGCTTCTAAAAAATATCGCAATATAGCTAATCAATACGCAGAGAAAAGCTAAAAATTTCACCTACCATTATTTCACATCCCTCTCGTGTATTGTTGTCTAACTTACGAAATATTGGAATATCGTCTTCGTCTTCCCTAGATCCACCCTTTTCCAATAATACCTATAATAATTACCTTGTATCCTCTATCCCTCTTCAAACTGTTTAAACTTGACGTCAGGTAGTAATCCCAGTCCATACAACTGTTCATCATCATCTTTTTCCTTTAACATTGTAACGCTTCCTGCGTTTAGACTTCCCTTTTCCAAAGGTCTCGTCAAAATCTGTTGGACTACACAATACCCTATTGTGTTCCTAAAAATGTTACCCCCCCTTATTTCCAATTGTATTTTACATATCTTTAATTATTCCATAAAATTATCCATATTCTCTGTAACATGGAAGTGAGCCCAAATAATTTCCATATACAAAAACTCACGCTCCAAAGATTCTAAAGACTTCCGACCAATTAGTATCCTTCCTGCTTTATCAAAGGAAATCAAGAGGATCCTTAAACATTTCATAACCTTTTAAGCAACTACCAACTACTGGCTTTCGAAGAGGTCGTAGTACAGAAACGGCTCTGCTAAACGTAACTGACGACATCTCACGAATCATCGACACAAAACGTAGTGCCTTGCTAATTTTTCTAAATTTTTCGAAGGCTTTTGATACAATCTCCCATCAGCTTCTCTGTACCAAGCTCACGAGACATTATGGGTTCTCCAAGACATCTACCAAACTTATCTCAAGTTACCTCTGTGATCGTTATCAATGCGTATAGATATCTGTGGGTTTCATTCTAATTTCCTTCCTGTTTGCACCTCGCCGATCAGTGGTTCCCATCAATGTTCTGACCCTTCGTCTTGAAAACGTAGATCTTCCTTATACTCAAACCGTTACAAATTTAGGACTAACGATAAGCAGAAACTTTAGTTGGATGGATCATGTATCCAAAGTTTCTTTTAACATATTTGCTAATCGTCGTAGTCTTTGGCCTCATAGTCACCTTATGTCATCCAAAATACGTCTTGAGTTGGTTTATTTTCTACTTTTACCTGTTATACAAGGCTAAATGTCTATTGTATAGAAATTATTAATAAATGAAATTATAATGTTTAATTGCCTTGCCACTACGGCGCGTATGATTTAGCAATTGGTGACAGCGGCAGCGCCTAATTTTTTATTTATTAAAAGAAACTTTTCAGTAAATTTAAATGGTTGTTAGTAAAAAATAATTATAAAAATATTTCCATACTAAATATGAACACGCCTAATGTCCTAACGAACGGGCAACCCGACGGCCGGAAGCACGGTGTCATATTTTGTAGTCAAATCGGTATTATTTAGAGGTTATGATCAGCAGTGGAAGAGAGCAAAAATCGCCTCACGCCAGGCGATCGCCAATCCGCAATTCGGTGGAATGAAACTCAATCGCATCGCCTCTATAGTATGGCCAGATGATCTTAGTAATTTGCATGTAAACCCAGCATAATTTGACTGATTTTGACATCATATTTTCTCGTGCCAGTTTAAATTGTTTTTGTTTATGTTTTTTGAAATTTAGTTTTAGTTGGGTTAAATGACGCCATCAAGAAATGTTTTTATTGTCATTTACGATAAATCCGACAAAATATTATAATTTGGCGGCAATTTTATTTAAAATATAATAATAATATTAAATTAAACAGATAAAACATAACCTATGATTTAAATAAGGAAAAAAGTTAGAAAAACGTATTTAGCCTATAAAACTAACTTATTAAACATACATTATATATCAGTCACACCACAATCACAATAACATGTTGTGTTGCTATTTTGTTTGAACTAATTTGAGGTTATAAATATATAATTATATTAATAATAATATAAACAAAAAACTATATTATTAAATTACGCTAAAATGCATCAAAATGTATACAAAATAGAAAATAATACATTAAACATTTATTTAATTATTGTATATATAAAAATAATATGTATTTTTACTAATTTTAACAAATCGAGCTCGCTGAAAGGCGAGGCCTGTCATATTAGCGTGCTTTCTGATGAAATGGCGTGACAGAGGCGATCGCCTGGCGTTCACCTGGTGTTAACCAAAACACTGGAATTTTTTGTGGGCCACTTTACGCCGCCAATTGTACATCGCTATTAGGGATGATGAAATTTATACTGAAATTATTTGTTTATAGTGTTTCTCTCTGCTTTAGGAACATATAATTGATGATTTTTTTATGTAATGGTGTCATCCAGGCGGTCCGGTCCCTCGCAGCCGCCGTGCCCCCTTCCCGACGCCACTTATCTTAATTATGTAAATGTTTTCCCTGGTTATTTTGACCAAGGTTAATGGTCCGCGATGCCTTCTAATTTAACCCGCTAAATTCCAGGAAACACAGAATGTTTTAATTTTTAAAATCTAAAATACCTTAAACGGCTGTATTCACAAAATATTTTAGGTTTTAGACCTTTTAGACATTTTGGAACATTTTAAAACACGATTTTCTCTTATAAAAACTGGTTTCATTTCAAAAAAAAATTAGCATATGATCTTAACCTGTAATTTTACGCTAAAATCAACAAATATCTCAATTTTAGGAAACACATAAAACATTTTAGGAATGTTCTAAAATGTCTAAAAGGTCTAAAATATTTTGAGCGTGAATACAGCCGAATGACTGAGTATTTAAAAATGTTTCTACTCATGTAAAAAAGGCTCAAAAATCTGCAAATGTATTGCGAATCTTTTTACTATAGTATCTCCTCCTGTCAACAACCTATTTTTAGGTTAGTTTTTTCCCCGATCACAAAATGTTTTATTGGCAAATGTTACCTCAAACATTACCATTAAAATTCTTCTATTTTTAAATTGACTTTGAGAAGAAATTATTTTTAAAGAGGGAAACTTCCAAAGTTAACAAACTACAGAATAAACCTTTAACTTTTTTAAGAATTTTCTGAGCTTATTCTCCTTTAATTCTATTGGTATAAAAAATTCTACCGTTTGCTGGTCGTTTGTTTTGTTTTTAGTTTTGATTAGGAAATCAAACCTTAAAAAAGACTGGGATACTCGAGATCAGATCAAATTGTTAATATTAGTTTTGGACTTAATATCGAGCTTAATATATTTTAATTTTCACATTCTTAAAGCATAACAATTATTACAATCTATTAAATAAAAAAATGACTTTTTATATTTGACTTTATTTGTTAGGTCTCTTGACCACGTGGGAAATTAAATGTTTTTTTCCATGATGCTCGAAAGACCTTCAATAAAAGTTTAAATAATAAAAAGTAATAGTTTTCGAATAAAACTCCGCAAAAAATGCAACTTTCACTAAAAACCGATTAATGTAGTATTTTGTGCCGACACCAACGCAAAATTGAAATAAAATTAAATGGAGAACATTTTAGAAAATTTCGAAAGAAAAACATAACCTAACTTCTATTGGAAAATAAAACATAACCAAACTTATTTTTAAAATGAATCACAACCTAACTTATTTTCGAAAATAAAACATAACCAAACATATTTTCTAAAATGAAACATAACCTAACTTATTTTTGAAAATGACACATACAACAATCAAACTTCTTTTCTATACAAAATGAGAATTTTACCATAAGTAAAGAATTCGTTTGAAATCTCGAACAAAAATCTCAAATAGCAAAAATCCTAACAGAAAAACTACAACAACAATGGAAAAATCATGCTAAAAATCTCAAATCAAATCTCAAAGTTCATTGTTTCTTTAAAGGAAAATAGACACCAATAGAGGTTATATTTATACAAGTCAAATTTCTATATTTTCTGCGTTTTAAAGTCAATTTCCTAACAAAAATAAAAATGGATGGTATTATTTAGTCTATAATTAACTAGTTTCGCTTGTGTAAAATGACTAATTCAGAACACCATTATAATTTACAAGTTGATATTTTTATCCAACCAAATTATAATCATTATAATCATCATTTATCAAATCTATATAATTATCATTTTTTACCCGAACCCATATTACTTCAAATAGTATATTATATATCGTGACATTGTTAAACCTAACCCTAAATCACCCCACGCTAACTCCATATCCCATTCCATTGCAAACAGGAAGACGAAATTCCAATCTGGATATGCGGCGAGCCCAGATTCATATCGGGCATATCGTGCACGACGACCTGCCGGGAAATTATTCAGGCCCTAATCGATGATGAATTACATGGCAGCACCGGCGACGACGATGGCGACAGTAATAATGGCGGACACAACTGCCCGATACGTCGCAACAACAGTAATCAGGGTATGTTTTTATTTACTAAAGTTACTATATGTACATAAAAAAAACATATTTTTTTGTACACGTATTTGTAAGAAATATGTTTTTCAAGCACACTCACGCAACAACAACAACAACAAAAAAACACATAGAAAAACCTCTCATGTCTAGTGCTTTTATTATGAATAATGAATTATGCTAAATTTATGTTTCGTGTTTTTGTTGGTAGATGTCGCAGCGTCGCGTGATTTGAACGATTACGTAATTACGGAGAGATGGCGTGACGTGGAACAGGCGCTGTCGGGTGAAACGCACATTCTACCCATTTGGGAGGCATGGGGTAGTGCTCGACATGAGGTACGTGTACACCCCCTAAAAACATTAATATATATTATAATATTCACACTATCGCGTTCAGTCCTTTAATTTGATCGCATTATATGTTTTTGTATATATAGTATGCATGTTTAATTATACGTTTTTAGCTATGCTTGCGCACGGTAAATATGTCGTTTGTGTCAATAGCTAATAAGCTCGAATGATCGATTGCGTGCACTAAGGGAAACAAACACAAACACACGTTGTTCAAACAACAAAACGCCCATGCAGTTTTCTGTGCAAACATATTGTGCATATTTTATGCATACATATACATATTATTTATGTGTCTTGTCATGTTTTCCGTGATTTTGTATTTGTTTGCCTTTTGTATCTATAGTTTTTTACAAACATATTTTATATTTGGATTTACATCTATTTTGCAGGTTAAATTCAAGCTGAAAATCAATAAAACAAAGGCTGGGCACCACGACGTCGAAATGTTTGATCAAAAGAAGGTAAGGATATAAAATCAAATGTTTCACCCATTTCGACCCATTTATAATGCACATTAAATGTATTTTATTTGATTACGAGAATTAGCGCTTTCTATAAATACATTATTGGGTAACGTATTTTGGGTTATGACGTTATACGCCATCTGCTGGGATTTATACGTAAAAATTTGAATTGTATTAAAATGGCGCATAAGGCGCAAATTTATAACGGTTCTCGTATAATTTATTTTTTTAAAGTTTTTTTCAAGTTATTATAAAATAAGTGTCCTACCTATTATTTATAATATTTAATGTAATTTTATCTAACCTTTTAAATTTTACCTAGATAAATTATGTCTTTAAAATTAAATTTTCACGTAAAAATATATCAAGATAATATCAATAATATCGATTATATTATTAATAATATCGAGAATTATTGATAATATACTAATAATAATAATATAAATACAATAATATATCCATAATATTGTGAGAATACTAAAAATATACCAAATAATATAATCCAACAAATAATATTGATAATAATAATATTATCAAATACTAATCGATATATTATATAATTAATATCATATTTCGGAAAATAATATTGGTAATATAATCTTGTAATAAACATAGAATATATTGTAGCGTATATACTCATTGTTTGATGCTTATTTCAAGATCAATATATATTATCGTCCTTTAAAATAAAATGTTCATAAGAAACTATAAAGATAATATAATAATATCGATAAAATTATTATTACTATCAAGAATTTCTGATAATATACTAGTAACAATAATATAAAATCAATAATATATTAATAATAGTGTGAGAAATCTAAAAATATACCAAATAATATCATAATTTAGAAAATATTGTGGATAATAATAATATCAAATAATAATCGATATAATCGATAATATACAGAGAATATATTCTCGCTTACTCATTGATTGATGATAATATTGCATAATTTTTCAGTCTAAATCTAGCCATTGTTATAGCAACCTCGGCATTTCAGAATATTGTTTATACACGTGTGAAATAATACCAATAATATCGATAATATTATCAAGAATTTCTGATAATATTAACTAATAATAATTATAATATAATTACAATAATATATCAATAATATTGTGAGAATACTAAAAATATAAGAAATAATATCATAAAACAGAAAAAAATATTGATAATAATAATATTATCAAATAGTAATCAATATATTCGGTAATATACAGAGATTATATTCTTGCGAACTTATTGGTTGATGCTAATTTCAAGATTAATATATTATTTTACTTTAAAATAAAATGTTTATGAGAAACTATCAAGCTAATATCAATAATCAATATGAAATTATTATTTATTCTATATTAATTTTACCTTTTTCAGATAAATTCCCCTAAAGCGAAGAGGGGCAAAATCAACAAGCTGGCAAAAATGATGCGCCGGCTAATTCGTCAATCAGAAACTATCCAGGATCACTTATCTTCCATGAGGTACTTACCGAAATCTAATATGTAATTCAATTAACCTAACCTAACCGAAAACCCTTTCTACTTTTGCGCCAATTCCAGTGAAAAACACAACGCTCATCGAAAACGTCAACAGCTCGAACAGCAACAGCGCCACCATCACAAGCACGGCAAGCAACTGCTGATGGACAACTTCCTCCGTGACACCGTGTCCTGTACAGCATCGGATGAGCCACGCACGATTTCCGATCAGAACGTAATCTACGTGAATCCGTACACTGGCGACGAGCCCGATCCGATACTCTTCAATACCGACGACGAGCTGTTCCTGATAATCGACACCACCAACAATACGGCGGCTGTACCCAATGGTGCCGACGACGAGGATCGCGACAGCGGCGTACACATGGAGTATCGTCAGTATCTGTTAAACCACAAGCTGGAGGAGAATCAGAACGCCATTTCGGAACGTCTCAGTCGACTCGCTGAGACTCCGCCGAAGCGGAAGCAACGCACGAAGCGAAACTACAGTCACATGCGAGCGCTTAACCTTAATCGCAAGCTCATGTTCGACGACATCGAAGACGTCAATGAAAAACAGATAAAAACATTTCCTCGGAATCTGCCGGAGCTTCAAAAGACGCCCCGACGCTTCGATGACATTCGCTACGAGATCGTGTCACGCATGGCTGACATGAGCACTCTTCTGCAGATCGAAGAGGATCTCGTGTGCAATCTGGACAAACGCTGTGCCCAGTATCGTGCACAGAACGAGCGATACACGAGCAAGCTAGGCCTGGAAATGTGTATCGATGAGATTCAATCGAATCTGGACGTGTACGCCAAGGAGATTGTCAAGAACGAATTCGAACTGTTCGAGATCAAACTGGAGATCACACAGAAATGTGGTATTCTGCACAATTTACGGAGAATGCTGAAAATGGAGGAGGACGGTGGCATTCTGGTGGCGGGCGTTGACGATGGTGAGCTGCCACGAATGTTGGCACTGGACGAGATTGTGTCGCGTGAGACGCACAAGCGCTTGGAGGCTGAGATTGCCGAGCAGCGTTTCGATGAGATCGACTTTGTGGATAATATTTATGAATTTTGTGATAATAATAAAAGTATTTACGTTTAATTGTGGAGCGATGAGCGGGGGGCCTCGGGAGTAAGGCGGTGCCAATGATAATAATAACCAGTAAATGTAGTAATGTTAAGTTTTTATAGAGATATTTTTGGAACGAAGATGAGATTCTAAATTATATGGATTCAATTTAATAGTTTTTTTTAACAATGTTTAATAATATTTTATTAAGATTTTATCAATTTAGAATTTATAAATATTATTATAATTATATTTATAAATATGGACTGAATAAATACTATATTCTTTAATTCTAATGTCTATTGTTTTTTTAGTTTTGACAAAAGTTATTTTCTTTTATTAATCGTTTTGTGGGATGAAACATGGGATGTTATATGTCAGTGTTAGATATTTCATGCCATCTTGTGAAATTTTTCAAATATTACCGATATTCCGGATCTATTACCAAATATTATCGATATTACATAATATTACATACTATTACACAGTACTACACAGATATTATAAAATATTACATATAAATACATTATTAGAGTCTCGCAAAATGCTGTCAAATTTCGGCGATATGCGGAAAGTTGTTAATGTAAAAATCCGAAATGATTTTTTTAGACAATGTCGCTAACATTACTTTTAAATTTAATATGTTTTATTATATATTGTAACATAGGATTACAAAATGTATAATAATAAAAAAACTAAAGATGATTTTTGGCGAGGGAAGATGAAGTTAAGGAAATGGTTGTTTTATTTTTCTATTATCCTTGTTTTTTTTGGTGTTTTTAGCTTTTTTGGATTTTGCTGTTTTTTGCTATATTTCTATGATATTTTCATTATAATCCGAAAGAATTTTCCGTTTTTTCATAATGGTATTCATTTTAAAAATCAGAAAAGTTGTTTTTTATTATCGTATAATTTATATTTGCCAAATGCAACGAAGTAGGCGAAATTCTATGCGGCCATTTTTAAGTTGATTTAACAGCCAAAAACGAGGATCGCATTTCAATCATTTTTCACAGCAAAAAAACATTTTTCTTTTAACAAGGTATTTTTCATGGTCTTGCTATTCATTTAAAACATAATTTTATATCTCTCGTGCGGAAAATCAAGCAAAGAAATTTTATTTTGTTTTTATGAGGTCTCCCTTTTCGAATAATTACGATTTCACGACTGTTTTTTTAAAAATAAAACATATTTTGCAAAAAAATATATTTTTGTCTATAATTTCATAATTCATATTATTTTTTCTTTTTAAACAAAAACTTATATGTACAGGGAATAGCAAATAAATATTTCTTTAAAAAAAAATTTAATAGGGATTCCAGATCTAAATCCTTTTTTATTTGAGATTTAATTAGAATGTAACTCTCTATTCAGATAGAGTAATTTTAAACTTTCACTCACGGAACTTGTTCCCTATCGGTCTTGTGGTTATATTTAGTCTTAAATGGAGTTTACCACCAACTTAGTAGTGAAGGGGGTAATTCAGTATTTTTTAAATAAAAAAATTCATTATTTTTTTTAAATATTTTTAAACAATTTTTTTGGCTTTTTATATATATTTTTTATATATTATTTTTTATATATTCAAGGAAAGTTCCTCGGAGCATTCCAATCACAAATTGGCAGATAAGACGAATAGTACCCAAGAAGGCCATATATGTAGTCTTTTGATCATTTTAAAAACCTTCTTATAGCCCGCTTCAATACCATATATAAAATAAAGATCATTTTGACCACCAGATGGGTTAAACGGTTTCTTCCCTTGAAATCTAATACCAATTAGTGGAAATCATAGCTTATTTGAAACTATTCCGTATTGAAAAACCTGTAACTAAAACCTTGATTCTAGGCTTCTGCACCCTGTCCTGATAAAACCTGTGGCCTAAACTGCACTTCAGCCCCCTAGTTTTTGGGGCCATGGACCCAATTTTTAGGGCAGTGTCGACTTTATATGTTTTCATATAATTCATACCTTAGTTCTTAGTTAACTGAATATGTATTTTTTGGCAATATGGGGATCCACGACCCAAATAACTGAAGGGCTCTGTATTTTTGACCTTTTTTAAAAAAAAACTACATATTTATTCCGTTTTCCCCCACTTTCTCTTCTCTCTGTAGCAAATTGCATAAAATATG
>JAAAKO020042350.1:0-11983 GCA_010015015.2 Bolitophila cinerea
ATCTCGATTGACCGAATGATACGATCGGCCGAATAATACGATTGGACGAATCACGATTGTCCGACTCTCGATTGGCCGAATGATAAGATTGGCCGAATGATACGATTGGCCGAATAATACGATTCGACGAATTTCGATTGGCCGAATTTGTTTTACCTATAAATTCGGCCAATTTTAATTCGACCAATTGTATCTTTCGGCCAGTCGTATCATTCGGCCAATCGAGATTAGGCCAATCGTGATTCGGCCAATCGAAAATCGGCCAATCATAGTACATTCGTAAATGTGTGTGTGTGGGTTCAAAACCATAAGGTACATTATTACATAAGTCGATCCCAGTATACTTCAGAGTGGCGACTCGCACTTTATTGTCTTGCCCGTGGTGCATATTTGTTACTCTAGCCATTGGCCACTTCGTTGGAGGAATTGCTCGATAAATTCTCAGCGCACATAGTCCATTTAGGCAAGTGTTGCAGTGACCACACGTATTCCTTCCTACATCTGTTCCAGGTGTCCTGTACAATTCGTTGAATAAGCTGCCATCGTTCCAGTCTGTTGAGTACGATGTGTTTGACATTATGATCGGTCATGGAGCTGCTGTAAGTGCAGCAGTGTCCTCAGGGTCATCCGACATGGCGCAGAGGGGGCGAGAGTTTAGGCAAGCTTGTACCTGGCACAATACGGTAGCCATCTCCGAAAAAGTTAGCAGAGTCGACTCAATTGTTCGACGCAAGTGGCCTTTTGCTGATTTGACGGTCGCTTCTCATATGACGCCGAAGTTTGTCAATCCGGGTGGACAAAATGCCAGCTTGTACCCTCTTTTGCTAGTGCATTTGCAAGATTGCTGTCTGTGGACTGTTTGTCAACAGGTGGGCATGTAACTCTCGCATTTCTTTATTCGCACCACCGAAATTGGTACCACAGTCTGAGTGTAGGTTGGTACACCTTCCACGACGACTGATGAATCTTCGGAATGTGGCAATAAATGTTGCAGAAGATTGTTCCAACACTTAGCAATACTGTTTCGTCGACAAATGGTTTCATGGCCTAAGTTACTGCTGTTCAAAAGGTTGGCACCTATTTCCAATGAGAACTCCGAGGCTTGAATTATGTGAATCCAACGTTGTAGGTTGTCGTGACGTCCGCTAGGTGATAAGGGACCGGCCGATCATGTTGAGTGTTTGGTTAGAGGTGATTATCTAATGTTGACCCGATGCAAGTGGTTATTGACCGTTTTAGTTGGGCATACTTATCATACTATGGAAATTGTTGGACCCGCGGGAATCTTGAGAAGCACATACGATCAAGCTCTCGATTTTTTTCCATCTGCATTGCCAGTCCTGTATATACTTAGCCCTATAACCAGCGCCAACCATTCCGAGAGTTCATCTGAGAAGATTCCATTTGTGGCTACATCTTTAGCAAGTTCGTCTGTCATATTGGCATTGAGCTTTCTGTCACTCCTGCTCGTGCGATATGCGATGCACTCAAACTGCACCTCAAGCTTCCGTGCAAACTTTGCACGTAATTTGCACGTAACCTGCACTCAAGCTGCCTCTCAAGCCTGCAATATAGAAGTGCTATTCGGAACATTTAGGTACGTCTGGTTTTCTATAGTTCTATTCTACAGCAAATACATTCATAGTTAGAATTGTTTGTTATTAGTGTGAACTTCAGGTTATTTCTGTAACCCAGTAGTAGGACCCAACCATAACCGTCATCTCGATCTTTTCTAATGCAGTTGTATCCAGGAAAATCGAAGGATTGCTGAGGATTGAGCCAAGTTTCATTTAGAGCTAACACATCTGGTTTCTCTTCATCGATTATTAGTTTGAGTTAGGTTCGCGGCAGTTCCATTGTAAAAGAGTTAGGACGGAGTTAGGACGGAGGATGTATTAGACATTTTGTGTTGTTGCTGACCTCACAGCGCTGAACAGGAGGGTAGTGGCACATGGCGGCGACAACTTTGCCCATATGCTTTCGAAATACGGAGTTACGAAGGAGGGTATTACAGATACTAAAATCGCAGGAACTTTGAGTTTTCTGCAAATAAAATCGATGATATCTTTGGTGACAGATTGATTGCAGCTAAGCGGTAGGTTCGTTGGAGTTTGAGGTGTAGACATCCGCGCAAATCCTGGGGGTGGTTGAGACTGTGTCGTTTGACTGCGTTTTAATGAATTTATTGTATCTGGACTTAGGATTCAAACTCAAACTCTATTTGTGCAGGAGTTCGTTTTGATCCAGTGTGAACGCAGCCAATGTAACCGTAGGCAACGCTCGCCTTTCCGTGGAAGATTCGATGGAGACAAAGACCTTCTGCCTATGCTGTTCGGATTGGGTGAGCCAAACGGTGCCCTGTCACCACAGTATATGTGTAGGAAGATCTGCTTATGGGATTGCCACGTGAAGATCAATCAGCCGGGTTGTCTGCTGATGGAACATGACCTAATTTTTACGGAGAAGTCGTTGACTGGATTTCAGAGACGCAATTGGCGACAAAGGTGTTCCATGTTCGAGGAATTTTCCGTATCCAATTCACAACCGAGGCAGAGTTGGTCCAAAGGCAGTAGTCAACATCCTGGTACCCTAGTGATTCCTGAACACTTGCTAGCGACTTCATTGTTACCTGTTACGATGTTAAGGATTACTGAGTCTTCTGCTTTCAATGTTCGGGTATAGATAACCGCGCCGCTGTATGCTATTTCTGAGGCGTCCGAGAATCCGTGGAGCGTTGTGATAGATTTTGACGCGTTCGAGGCACCTTAAGTTTGGCACGGTAAGTGAGCCATTTGCTGGATAGATTTTTGGGCAATTCGTGGCCGTATAGTCAATTCCGTCGGTCTATAATTCTGGCAGATGTACTTTGTCGCCTATTGTGACTGGTGAAAGCCATCCGAGAGGGTCGAACAACATGGCGATTTCAGACATGACGCAGCGTTTTGTTGGTGGTGATTGCTCATCAGATGTCAGCTGAACTCGAAACATGAAGTGGTCTTGTCTGGGGAAACCAGTGATTGCCCAATGCCTTGATGGATTCTGACGGATCGATTTCTAATGTGCGGTCTGTTTCACGTAACCTTGCCGGCAAAGCAATTCCTTTTTGTTGGACGACCATTTCCTGAGTTCTAGTCCTCCGCTCTCTAGAAGCTGTAACATGTTGTTTTGTAATGCGATCGCTTCTTTTAGATTGTCGCATCCGGTCATCAGATCAGAGATCTTTGCTGCGATAGGGAAGTGGTGGTTTTTTTGGAAGCTGTTGTAAGCAGCAAACGGCTATAGAAAGGATGCAGATGCTGTCCCGTAAGTGATGGTGTTAAGCCGGTATTCATGAAGAGGCTCGTCATTACGCCAGATGATTCGCTGGAAATCTAGGTGCTTCTCAGCCACACGGAACTGACGATACATTTTTGCGATGTCACATGTAAATGCAACGTGATGGCGACAAAATCGCAGTCAGGTCGTCCTGTAGCCGAGGGCATGGCATTAAACGATAATTCAGCAAGAGTTCCGAAGAGCTTTTCCTGGATGCATTAAAGACTACACGGATTTTATCTCTCTTGAAAACCGCATGGTGTGGCAGGTAGAATGATGCCTTTGGGTCTCTGGGGAAGTCTGAATGGGACATGTGATTCAGCGCAAGATATTCTGCAATAAACAAGCTATATTCCTTTTCTGATAAAGAATTATTGCTGAACTTCCTCCCTTAATGCGTGAACGACTTTACGGGGCATTTAGCCTTGATGGACCCAGAGGGCGACCTGTACGTTGATTGGTAATTCAACGGTATACTGTTCATTTTCACTGATTTGGTGTGTTTGTGCGAACTGGTCTTCGACGAGTTTCTCTTCCAGCGTTGTCAAATAAGCATTAGCAACATTTTCAAGCTCCCAGATTTGTCTCATCATAGTCTCGAGGCTGATGTGAAAATAAGGAAACACTGGCGTTGAAATTGGAGCTTGTGCTGTAACTGGTCCCGAAAAAATCCATCCGAATATGGTACTTTGTGCAGTGGGAATTCCCATTTGCACCAGCAGATATTGGATGAAGCCTTTGTTCCTTAGACGGTCCGCGACCGCCAGGATGGTACGTACATTTGAGTTAAAACGAGAATCACTGGTCCATCTAGAGAGGAAGATGGTACCTGGCGGACGCGTTACAACTGCGATGCTTAGTCAACTTTATTTGGAACCATACAGTTACAAAGAGCAGTCGTCATCGGTGGACAGGTCACCTGTGTCGCAATGGATGCTACGCGTAAAAGTTACTTCACAACAATAGACCTTGAACGAGAGAACCAGAGAACCAGTGTTGAATGTTATTTTTTTACAGAAGATTTATGCCAAAAACAGCATCTCTAGGCGAAACTCAACAATTTAGTCGTATGGAATAAGAAAAACGACTGCAGTCCAATCTCCAGGAATGACGAAGCGAATGTCGCCTTCAACGACTGCAAGAAGTCACTGGCAGAAGCTTCCCTTCCATTTTATTAAACGGTTGATGCGTCACTCTATCTACAAACAGATGCCATTGCCATTGGATCAGTCTTACATCAAGTAGGCGAACTCAAACGACTTGCATTTTATGCCACCTTCCAATTCTGAAAAAAATTACGACACATACGACAAAGAACTTCTCGCAATATGGCGGTAAGTGCGACATTTCGACCATTACCTAGATAGACAGCAATTCACAATATTAACCGACCACAAGCCATTGGTTGGCCCTTACGGTAAAGCAAGTCAGCGACAAAACGAGGCGTAGACGAATTGCCCACATCTCAGCATACACAACCGACATAAAACATATTTCCGGACGAGATAACCTAATCGGCGATATGCTATCTTGTATTACCGAAATTCGAGACAACACGGAACCAATAATCACCAACGAAAAACTATAGCCGACGACCAGGCCAACGATCAAGAATTGCTAAAGTTCATGGAGAAGAAACTCGACATGCTACTGAAAATAAATATGACCAACGTGTGTGACATCTCGACGGCCATAATTCGCGCTAACGTTCTCAAAAAACACCGTATCAGCATCTTCAGCAAACATCGACATTTTTGGACCACTACCCTCTATCGGAACTACCTTCTTACAATCATAGACCGATTCACAAAAATAAAATAACTTCAATTAAAAGGGACTTAAATGCGGTGACGATTTTTCAAACAATATCCAAGACGTCACGACGTTGAACTGTCAGCTGCGCGTATATTCTGACAGTTTGATAATTTGTTAGGTTATGACTCGCCGATTCTTCAAACAAACACCAACACGTCACGTCGTTGAACTGTCAGCTGCGCGTATGTATCAGTGAGTGAAAGATCTCTATGGTACCCAAAGGATATTTTATTTTTTACATCTAATTGACATTGATTGAGCTGTCAATTTTGTTTTGTTGTTAATTGAATTAGAAGACCTAAAATGGTTCGGAATGAGACGTATGGGAAACGAATGCTGCCGAATTTAATGCGGTGTCTCCGGGCGCAAATGCAAACCTCCGATCGGACGGACGGATAAACAGGACTTTGTCTATTTGTAGTGTGATCATAAGTAGAAACACCGACGGAGAAAAAATCATCAAGTTTGTTGACAGCCGGAGAAATCAGTTCGTGATCACTCCAAACTATTCATATTTTTTTATAATTTATCAATCGCTATTCATTAAAAATAATTTGACAATCATTCGGTCTTAGCTATATATATGAGGTCATTTTATCAAAGATATAGGGAATTCACGAAGGTTCCAAAATGATTCCTCTTTCATCGTCAGCCAAGTAGTTCCATTTTGTTCCAGCTCTCTGGTAACGGCTCTCCTCCAAGTTTCCTTGGGTCGACCTCTACCACGACTGCCTTGCGGGTTCCATTGCAAAGCTTTAGCTCTCCGGAATCCGATTGGCCGAACAAAAATTGGCTAAATGATTCGATTGTGCCGAATTTCGATTGGCCGAATCGGTTTTTGATTGTTCTTCCAATCGTAATTGGGCCAATAGTAATTCGGCCAATCGTATCATTCAGCCAAACTTGATTCGCCTACCTTATTCAGGGTTGACACTCTGCTAATGATGATTTACCCACGAAAATATATAAGAATGGATTTTATATAGAATAGAAAAAATATACTACGTTTGGCTGAATTTTGATTGGTCGTATCACGATTGGCTAAGTGATACGAATGGCCAAAAAACGATTGGTCGAATCACGATTGGCAAAATGGTACGATTGGCCGAATGATACGGTCCGATCCTCAAAACCTTCAGGTTGATCGGTGTATATATCCGTTTCAAGCTCACCTTGCAGATAAGCCGTGATGGCGTCCATCTGATCGATGCCCTTGTCGTTTTGGGCTGCCAAATCAGTTAGACATCGACTGGAGAATACGTTTCCGTATAATCAATCTCATATCGCTACGAGCAACCTTTCGCAACCAAGCGTGTCTTATGACAGACCATGGAACCGTCCACCGCACGTTTCGTTTTAAAAACCCATTTGGTTTTTATGGCCTTTTGATGCGGTGTCAGTTGAACCAAAGACCAAGTTTCGTTTGTCTTCAGTGAATCGAGCTCCTCGCTCATTGGCCTTTTCGAAAGATCACGTTCATGACGTCTGACCGCATCGTTTCTGTCGATTGTATCCTCTGGAAACATATTACACGCCAAATGTGTGGGTAAATCTGAAAATTCAACCGGATTCCTCGGTCGTTGTGACCTACAACGTGTTCCCACCGGCAAGCGGCGAGAGGTTTCCACGTACCTCAAAACCTGGATCGTCAACAAGGCTTGAATCGTCGTGGGTTTCTCGTGTGGGTAAGTCGGTCATCAGCACACAGCTTTTTTCATCTGGTCTCGGTGGCCATGTGTTGTCTTTTTTGGTCTTGACACCCCAACTAAGGTTGGACCACAATCAAACATACGGCACGTAATGCAGACCATTTCAATCCAAAATATTTTACGCCAGTCCTAATTATTAGCACTACAACCTTTTGAAGGTGTAAATATTATATCAACCACATTATTTTCTGCATTACCTAGAGCAAATTCATTAGATAATTTTGAATCCAAAACAAATAGATATAGTTAGACTATAACAGGCACCTTCACAGAACTTCAAATCGTAAAATGTCCGAAGTAGGCTCAGAGATCAAACATTGACCAAATTAGATACACCGTAATTAGACAATATGAGGTCTTTTCTGGCTTGAAGGACCAATTGAAAACTGTCCCTCCTCGCTAAAATGAGACCTATTTCTTGTTCTAATTGATTTGTATCGTCTAAACCCAGCTCAAAGGTCCAAATGTCACACAAATCGTGAAGCTATCGAAGGACCAAATGCAACTTGTCCGAAGCTGATTTTTCTATAACGTCCTATTATATAACTGTATATTATTTAATCTACTGTATTTAGTGCTGAATTTATCGTAGGTCACTCCGTTTCGATGTTTTAATACATATATTACTCTCAAGTCGTATACAATTAGTCTTATCCGGCTCAAAGGACCAACTTTAATGGTAGAGCTGGCTGTTTTTAAAATGCAGTTAAATTTTCTTTAAATTCTGCTCAACGTAACAAATTTATGGTCTTGTCTAACTAAATAAACAGTATCATCAAGAAATTATGAAACGACACAATTTCAGAAAATATACACTTTTTAAATTCTGTTGCGACACAATTTCGGAAAATCACAAAATTAATTTCCTTTATGACGCGACAGAATTTCTGAATTTATATTGAAATATTTTTTAAATTGTTAAAATTTCATATTTTCAAAATTCTGTCGCGTCAATATTTATAAATTTTATTTCAGAAACTGTGTCGCTAGAAATTGTGACAATACGCCATTTTTTTTTTGTATTAAGGTTGAAACGGACATAAGACCCATGGGCTTTATGTCCGTTTCAAACAGACATAAGGCACAGGGACCTTTTGTTTGTGAGCCTTTTTTCATCCCACCGTGAACGATACCATCAATCGTAACACTCCACCCTCTTAAACAAAGAAAAACCGATAAACTCTGACGGAGTCTAGCCTATAGCATTTGCTCAGAGTTTCATGGAAAACCCTGTGGGAAATAACCTCAAACAGGCGTGACGGTGTTGATAATACCGTCATCGATGGATGTAATTATATCGTCCTCTAAGAGAAAACACAATTTCTGGACTGGATGATCCAATATCGTCGTGCTAGGTGCCATTTTTCTTTTTTCTGCTTGGCATCATAATGGCAGCGGACCTGATCAATCCATCGTCGGAATTATATACTCTGGTGATTCTTCCAAAGGGCCATCTGGCGGGGGGGCGTGTTCTCATTTTGCACGAGAACCATTTAATTTTCCTTGAGGTTACGGTGTATGTTGAACCATTGGTTTCGGTTCTTTAATCCCGTTATATAAACCTCCATTCAAGACTACCAAAACTGCTGATGCAGCTTTTGCAGCTTTTGCTGGAGATTTAACACTGTGAGTCGGTTGTCTGGAATGTCACAGATGTCTTCCACAAATAGGCGCTGAATCGTAGAACATCCAATCACCAAATGCGCCGGAGTAATCGGATTCCAGTCCATAGGGTCATCGCTGGCAGTGGTCTGGCATTTAATACGGTCTCTATTTGTACAACCAAAGTATACGACTGTTCCGCACTGTCAAAATCCTTTTTTTCAATCACGCGGCGGTAATAGTGTTTGAATGATTTGACCGCTGCCTCCCATATTATACCCTTTAAAGGGGCCCCAGGAGTAATAAACATCCACTTTGTTCCTAGTTCATCCAAAAGATCGATTGGGAAAAGTGTCTGCCAATGAGTTAAAACACGAATCAGTTCTAAATCTGCTCCTACGAATGTAGACCCATTATCTAACCACAACTCTTGGCAAAGACCTGAATTCTTCGGTAGAAACGTCTCGTAAAACATCCAAATGAACAGCCTTTGTGACACCCACTTGCTGTAACGATAATGCAGGTGTCGATCGTGCAAGGATCCCATTAGTTGTTGAGCTGAGATCTTACTGTGTCGCATGCAAGGAACGCAGCTCCTGGCGTTGGTAAAGGATTCATAACCAGAATTGCGCCTGACGTTTGACTGCTTCTGGCCACATTTAATTTAGCCACAAAGAGAAGCAACCCACTAAGCGTGGCTGGCCGCTTCAATAATGAAACAAAGAAACCATTATAGCCAGCGACTGATAATTCGTCCATCTCTGGATGGCCTGAAGGAAGAGTTCCTGGTCTGACAACCGCTGGAGTAGTTATTAGGGCTGAAATTTTAGTTTTTCTTACTTTATCGCATGCACCTTTCGTTGTGGCGTCAATGAGACCACTCTATTTTGGGCTTTGAAAGCCATGGTGGGTTTTCCACCACGGCGCCATTTTGTTTTCAATTCCCTTGGCGGATTTCATCTTGATAATAAATCGTCAAAATTCTCTGTTCTGTTGACATAGCGCCAATGATCTGTGACACACGGACTCCAACGAATGGCGACAACCTCGCCACGTCCTTTCTCAGACAATACAGTACTATGTTTGATTTTTGACTGTATCCGCTCTGTCCAAACAATCATTAATGTAGAAGTTTTTGTTAGTTTTGAGAGCTGCAATATGATATTCTTTACCGGTGTCTATTGCACATTGAATCATGGCACGAACTGAGTGGCGCAAGTCATACCCCAAAAACGACAACTCCAATCCAGTATTTGCAAATTGGTCCATTATGGTCAGGTTGCCATAATCTGCAATGATAATTCCAATCATCCTTGTGGACTCCAACCTTGCGAAACATCTTAACTATTAAAGCAACTATTTCATAACGGTGCACTCAGAATTTTGTGGATTGGTTGAAAACTGTCCGCGGCTTCCGGCCCATGATTGATGTATGGTAAGGAGCGTAGTATACTTCTGTAAGATCAGCTGGTGGAGGCGGTCCTAGAATCAAATTAAAACAATGGAAGCAAACAAAACCGTAAGGATTACATAATATTGTAATTGTGTGAGGTCCACGGGGCGGGCGATGGCGGGTGAGCGTCCAAAAACTATTAGTATTCTACCTGCATTTTTAGAGAAAAACTTCAAGAAGCCAAAATGGAATTTAACATCATGTTAGAACGATAGATGTGTCGCCCATCCAAATCCCCGTCTGTCGGCGTCCTTGCGGAAATTACCGACGACTTAACGTCGCCACCGTACTCGACGTTTATCTTGATCCTCATCTCCACGACGTGCAATGGATACGTGTAAAACGTTTCTTCACAACAATAGACCTTAAACGAGAGCGTATCACCAGATACCGATGGAACCTTAAAACAGCGAATTCCCTGAGAATGAATTTCGGTCTTAAGAAGATTTATGCCAAAAGCAGCTTATCACCAGGCAAAACTCAACAATTTAGTTGTAGCGAATAAAAAAAACGACCGCAGCCCAATCTCCAGGACTGACGAAGCGAAGGTTGCCTTTTAACGCATGCAAGAAGTCACTGGCATAAGCTTATTTTCATGTACATCCAACGTCTGATGTGTCACATTCTATAAACAAATGTCAGCGATATTACAATTGGATCAGTCCGACATCGAGTAGGCGAACTCATACGACTTCCATTTTACGCCACCTTCCAATTCTGAAGAAAATTTCGAAACATACGACAAAGAACTTCTCGCAATATGGCGACCATTACCTAGATAGACAACAATTCACAATATTAACCGACCACAAGCCATTGGTTGGCGCTTTCGATAAAGCAAGTCAGCAACAAAACGAGGCGTCGACGAATTGCCTACATCTCAGCATACACAACCGACATAAAACATATTTCATTACGAGATAACCTAATCGCCGATATGCTAACTTGCATTAACGAAATTCGAGACAACACGGAACCAATAATCACCAACGAACAACTATAGCCACCGACAAGGCCAACGATCAAGAATTGCTAAAATTCATAGAGAAGAAAATCGACATGCTACTGAAAATAAATATGAACAACGTCAATATCATGTGTGACATCTCAACGGCCATAATTCGCGCTTACGTTCCCAAAAAACACCGTATCAGCATCTTCAGCAAGCTTCACGGAATCTGCCATTCAGGTATTCGAGGAACACAGCGAACAATTGGCAAACGCTATGTTTCGCCGAAAATGCGGAAGGACATTAGTAACATGACGCGCCAATGCCCTATCTGTCAGCGAGTCAAGGTGCACAGCCACAACAAGTCAGCTTTCGTGAAATATACACCGCCAGCCGAGAGATTCGAACATATAAACATCGACATTGTTGGACCACTACCCTCTATCGGAACTACCTTCTTACAAGTAACGACCTATTCACATGATGGCCTCAAGCTATCCCTACGATGGACAAACGTGCTGATATCATCGCTCAAGTAAACATCTGCTAGTAGGACTCACGATTCGGAGTGCCGAATCGTATCACAACAGATCGTGGTCGACAATTCGAAAGTGCCCTTTTCGCCGAATTAAACAAGCGTCTTGGTATCACACACATTCGAACCACGGCTTATCATCCTCAAGCAAATGGAATGATTGAATGATATCATCGACAGCAAAAGGATTCAATAACATGTCGCGGTGATACCAACTGGGTCAGACAACATTTGTATTACTGGAATATCGAAACTGGAATATCGAAATTGGAATATCGAAACTGGAATATCGAAACTGGAATATCAAAACACTAAAACTGCGGAGTAACTCCATCGCTAAAGGTATTTGGTACATCCGTAAGACTTCCATGTGAATTCTTTGAATCGCCAGGAAAGATGTCAACCGGCCAGTCACCGTTTGCTACCGACTACGCCGAGTTCGAAACACACGTGCGAGCAACAATTTGTCCATTCCGAAATGATGAATTGGTTTATATGTATTCGTCCGCGACGATAAGGTACGCAGATTTCTCAGCCTTCAGGTCCTCAACTGACGCGTCGTTCATACGGATCACAAGGAAGATCCCAGACGCAGCCCGTTTCTT
>JAAAKO020042361.1:0-11982 GCA_010015015.2 Bolitophila cinerea
CTAAAATATCACATGCTTTAAAAATAAGCTGTAACAAACCGTTTGCAGCTTCAGTACAGAATAAAATGTTACTTGGGTATTCAATCGGTTTACAAAATCCAAACATAAATAAATTATCACAATGGCCGACGTACACAAGGTTTTAGCTTAAATGTAATCTTGGTGTTAAGTATCCGTCTACTGGTTGATATAACTAACATCAATATAATATTCTGTACCAATGAATTATCATTTCACAAGCTACAGATTTTTATATTTGTGTAGGTAGACGTTGAGACCCTCGAGCCAACGCGCATATATATGCAACAAAGGATTTGGGATTTAAAATGTTCTCGAAATGAGAATAATTCCACCATATGCAAAACAATAAAAAATACAAGATACCAGCAGCATTTTTACTTCTAAATTCGAAATAAATAAATAAATAATAAACGTCGAAGTGTAGTAGTATAGCTCATCAAAATTACCCGGGAATATAGCCCTCAGATTCGATGTTGTAACTAAAAACAGACAGTATTTCAAAAAAACAAATCCTCAGGCCACAAAAGCTGTCGCTTTCCGCTCACGATTTCGCCTGCTTCTTTGTCACCGGCGCGGCGCTGCCCGAGTCATTGCAACATTTATATTGGTGCACGATTTTCAAACACGGTTTACCGTTACATTTATATACTCGTATAGGTACATTTTCACGTTTACTTTTGAACGACTGCATTGATTAAGAACGTGTTTTAGTGTTGTGTTTTTTTTTGTTTAGTTGGTACGGTTTTGTATACATTTTTTTTAATTTATAACAATGCATACAAATATCAACTAGTTATATTATAATATAATATAATATAGTATTTATATTTGTATATATACTTGTTTTAGTCTGACATTTATAAATATATATTGTATGCAAGTACATTTTGTTAGGCATCCAGCTAAGTGTTGTTTAATCGATAAGGTACATAGAGTTTAATGAACTTTGAGTAAAAACATGCCTTATGTCAATTAAACTGGACTTTATTATATTCTGATCTTATTTATAAAACAATTTAAAAAAAGTCAAATTAAAAAAGAGAGAAAGTTTAAAAAACCTTAACAGATTTATTAACTTGATTAATTTTCTAAATCTCCAATAATAGTTATAAATAATGTTTTATAGTTTAGGTAAAAAGAATATTAAAGACACAACAAAAAATATTTGAGTATGCTACCTTGAATAATAATTGATACATACATTTTTTTATTTATAAAATATTTTGGGCATTTTTAATTATGCTTTTATAAAAGTTTTATTTAGGTCAATTTAGTTGTTTAATTTTAGTTGTTATCATGAACTTTTGTTGATTCTCGTATATTATGAAAATATTTGTATTCATTGGCGGATTCAGGGTGCGGACATAAGGACATAAATAATGAAAAAAAAACAAGTAGAAATATTACTTTAAATCGTTTATTCCATTTTTTTAATATATTTATTTAAGGCTAACTATAAAGTGTGCCAAAAAATCAATAGTCCATAAAAATAATTAAATTGTACCCAAAATAAATAATAAATGTTATTTTGCGCAAATATATAAAAACTCCAAAGTAAATAAAAAATTTGACCAAAGTACATGACAATACATGGTAACAAACTTTTTTTCTTGGTAACAATAATTTATTATTTTTATTTTTTATTTACCATTCCATAATGGTAACAAATAAAAATAGGAAACATATTGTTCCCAAAAATAAACAATTTATTTTATTTTTTATTTAATTTTTTTGTATGTATAGAAATTTAATTAAAAACAAATGTTGTTTTTAAATACAAGTAAAGAAACATTCAAACTTTATAAGGCTAAGAAAAATGAGAATAATATAGCCCGAAGCTAAAAAATAAGAACTGAATAATGTCCGCTTTGACAGAATAAAAGCTTATGCATCCAAATAATTCATGTTGAGCTTATTTAGGTACATTAATCAGCCTTTTTCAGGTTAAGCTTATTCCGACGGTTTGTCTTTAATAATTAAATACTTATTTAAATAAATTATATTTTCTAAATATTTATTTGGTACTACAAATACATTTGTGTTGCCATGAATAAATATTTTTTACCAATCAAAATAATTTTAATCAATAATAATAATAATAATAAAAATATAACCAAAAAACATTTTTATTATTAAAAATATATGTATAAAAAAAGTATTGTTTCACAAAATATTGTTTTTGACTTGGCCACATTTTTGATTTATTTTAGGGACATTTTTGTATTTATTTGGGTACATTTTTTTGGACACAAATATGGATTTTATTTGGTTAAATTTTTTTTTTTTTGTACAATGTTTTTTATGACATTTTTATTTTTTTGGGCACATTTTATTGTTAGCCATAAAAAGTGCTATCTGGGAATTTTATTGATTATTTTGTAAAATACACGCATATTTTTACATAAACAACATTTTTGGAATTCCAGAACTCTTTAAAACAGGAATTAAAAAAACTGAATTTTATAAAAACAGAATTTCGAAAACGCAAAATTATTAAAAGCATTTTTTTTAAAACAGAACTTTGATAATAAAATAATTTTGTAAAAAAAAAACTATTGTGACGTCATTTCCACCCTTCCGAGCATTTTCTGGATTAACCTATGTTTGTATGACATTCCGTATGAATACTAGGAAGAAACATTAGTTGCCCTATTCTTCTCGTCCGTGTTTTATGAGCATTTTAAAATTTCGAGTTTTTCTGTAAAACAGTGAGAATTTTATTTTAAAATTGCTAAGTATTCCGAAATTGAACTTTTTTTTTAAAAAAATGGGAATATCTACTTACATTTAATTAATAATTTAAATTTGAAAAAAGTATCAGTAATCAAGTTATTTTTCCAGACATTTAAAAAATAATAAAATTATACTTAAAAAAATTAAAATTATTTATTAAAAAATAATATATATACAGAAATATTAAATAAATAAAGAATTAAATTTGTTAAATTTATTTATTTCTTATTCAACCAAAAGAATTAAATAAATTAAAATTGGTTAAATTAATTGCTAAAATATTTAATATTTGCCTACGTGTTTAGGTACAAGTATTTTAATTTCTTCAATTAGAACAAAACGAATTTTTTAATTTTATAAATAGTTCAAACATGCAATTTAAAATAAAAGATGTAACCGACACCCACCGCACGAAAGTTTTGTTAAATGCATTAATTTAATTAACGTTAAAACATCGCAGAAATTATAAAGCATCTAGCATATACTATATATACACACTTTGCTCTCATGTACAGTCAGATAAATGTTATAGATTACAAAATAACTGTTCTTTTATCGTGTGAGTAATTGTATATTGTATATAATTGAACACACCTATATTTATGCATTCACAGACACACGTACAAACGAGAGTACATAAGGTGCATTTTATTCTAAACTAGATATTACATTTAATTTATTTTCAAGTTACACACTGCGTTCGAAATGTGAATGTATGTGTGTGTCTATATATTGAATATGTAATGTATTATGTACACTGTAATATGTTTATATATATATTGTATATATATATTATATATACATACCATTATCGGTCATCAGTGACGCCGAGCCGCTATATGACGATATATACATTATACAAGTCACACACATATACACTAAAGACTAAACTATACGCTCTATAGGCCTTCCCCATCGTGGTTGCTCTGGTATTTCGAGTTTAGTACCAGTCGTACGTCTTTAGTGTAGGATAGGAATCGGAAGAGTGAATACGAGTTTGATTCGCTGCGCCAAAAACAACGCGAAGACGACGACGTCGACGACGCGACGCCAGAAACCGTTGCGTTTGCTTACTCGCACACACATACACACACGTACGCGTCCGTCGGCCAACTAAAGTGTAATTTACTGAATCCATTGAAAAACAAGATTGATTGAGATTCACCTGTATACGCGTTTCTTGCTGATGATTCACCTGAGAATGTCTATAGTGCGCCAATAAAAAGTGATTTGGAAAAAGTGTTTCTCTAAATATAGTAATTGCTCGACACGAGCACGTGAAAGTATTTGTATTTATACGCATTGCAATCCGATTTAATGCAATAAATGCAGTTAATGCATTTTTGATATATTGTGCGATTAATCAGTGCGCTTTTCTATTAAAAATGATGTGCAATATAATTTATAAAGTGTTTTTGTTTTTTTTCTCTTATCGATTTCAATAAGAAGTGCTTGCGAGAACGATCTTTGAATTTTGAAAGAAAATAAAGTGCGCGTCGAGTATAGATTGTACAAGCACACCCTTTGCGTTATGTTTTGTAAACATAAACACACACATGCGCAATACGCATTCATTCAAATCTATGTGTACATTATTTACTGTTATGCAAATGCATTTAGCTATACATTAGTATAACACACAAATCTAATTACGTGATTAATGAATGAATACATCATTTTATTCTATGTACTAATACGAGTAGATTTTTCAGAATTTGCTCAACTGTGTTAATGCGATTTTTAATGAGTCATACTAATTGCACGAACGCCCGTAATCGTCATTATTAACTATTATATATATAGTCCGATGTATTACAGCGATTTGGTTCATATTATATATAGCCTACTTAGGAAAATGTGACGTTCGGTCTTACGTTTTTTGAGTTGTCTAATAACAAGGCATATAATATATAAAAAAATAATTTTAAATTATTTGTATATTTTATTTGTTTATTTATTTTGTTTTAATAACATTTTAAAAGCAGATAATAATAAATTTAATTAATAAAATGAGTGTATTATTAATTATTTTCTTGTGATTTTTTTATGCAATATTTGTTTAGATTTTGAATTTAAGTATTTTTTTTTAAATGAACAAAATCCCACAACAAGCAGAAAACACTTTAATTCAAAATCTAAAACCAAATTACGAAAAATTATTAAATACAAATTGACAATACTTAAGCTATGTTTACACGGATCTGTATATTTCGGTCAACCGTGTTAACGGACAATTTTAGTCTGACAACGTTGGATAAAATTTATTGGCCGACCATTGGCAGATCGCTGTCTACCAATGAAGTTGGCAGATATCTTCCAATGGTGTAAACACTCTGCATTGTCTGTTGGTTACGCGTTGGCAGTTGTTGACAGGTATTGGCCCGTCATTGGACATTGGCAGATGTCGAAGTTTTGACGTCTTCCAATGGCAAACTAATTGGAAAAAGTGTTTTCTTCATAAAATTAAAAAGTAAACTTCTGCTTTATCAAGAAATGTTTTTTTGAAGATACATAATATATAATATATGTACATATATACATATAAAATGACGATTTTCTTAATAAATTAACGTCCACGTTCTTCAGCCGGTTTATAAGTGTGTTTATAAACCAAAATATACCTGTGTAAACCGTAAAAAACAGTTTCTTTTAAACCAAGTATTCTTCGCTATTTTAACTGTTTAAAACAGCCAGGTTTACTCAGGTTTATTTAAGAAATTTCAAAACTAACGTTATTACAAAAATCAGTTTTTAGTACGTTTGACATATGTTTTTGAAATATGTGAAGAATACGGAATACCTGGTTCTAAATTAAACCAGATTTGAAACCGGGTGAAGAATACGTCAAATCAAACATAATATTTTTGCACTAATACAACACTGCGTAAGCTTTGATGTAGTGATTTTTTGAACATTATATTATTTTAAGACCTTTGCTTGTTTTTAATAAAAAATCATTCGCAAAAAAATGAAATGCAATGGTGGCTCTTCAACTTCATCTCGTAATTTGACTATCACGAATGACGAATTCATTTTCGCTACATTTTACTTCGATCGATCTGCCAATAGAATTGGAAGGTTTTCTTTCAATCGTGTAAACTACCAATTTATAGTTGGCAGACATTTTATTGTTGGCAACTTATTGGTAGATATTTGGCATATTCGACGACCTTCAAACCGTGTAAACATAGCTTAATTAAATTGAACAAACAAAAAAAAGCAAACATTAATTTAGGAACAAATTCTTCAGTCCTGATTTTTTGAATCAACGACTTTACAACGTAGTACTTGAAAACGTGGCGGCTTTACAACGTGGGCTTTATAACGTGAACAGCAGTATGTCATTCTGCCGATGGACATTCTGCCAAAACTAAAATTACCCATTCGGTCAATTACCGAATGCGAATTTGTAAATGGATGCGTTTATTTTTTTGTAATGATATTTTTTACTACTTCCAAAAAACAAGCAAGAAACAAGCAAAAAAACAAGCAATCTGCTACTTTCTTTCCATTCTCTCGTATATTAAATTCTAAAGGCGCTTTTGGCGCTTCGCGTCTATTTTAAAAACAAGAAAAAGCAATCAATATAATATTGTTGATATGAATAAACTCTGTTCTAGAATTTAATATCAATGTTCCAAAAGCATAAGACGCACTCATTATTTGATGTTTTCATGCATCAAATAATGAGTGCATCTTATGCTTTTGGAAACTGACAAAACTGTATAGTACACAAAATTTGACCGAATAGGTAATTTTATTTTTGGCAAAATGGCAGGTTCCCCATGAAGTGGATAAAGTGAATTTATTGAAATACCGCAAAATAATTCCAAAATACCGGTATCGCATTCCCTAGTTATAAAGTCCACGTTGTAAAGTCCACGTTCCACCATTAAGTCCACCTTGTATAAGGTATTCTTAAGTCCACTTTTTAAAGTCCACGTTGTAAAGTAAACTTTAGAAAGTCCACGTTAATCATCCCGGTTACCGATTTTTTGGATAATCACTGATTTGTAATTATCCCGATTAGTTGTTCGAAGGTAGGTAATCAGTTATCTCGGCAGGATTGCCTAATTTTACGTGCAATTAAAGTTAATCAAAGGTTTTTTAATCACCGAAACAACAATTGAATAGTCTGATCGGAACTCAAGATATCCCATTTTTGGTAATCAATAGTTTTGCACACGGTTAATTTTTATTCAGGTCTGAAGAAATCGGCCCCTATGCTTTTTTAGTTGCATTTGTTGTTACATTAAAGCAAAAGGAAGTCATATACTCCTAAAATTGGTTATTTTTGTGATATTTGATAACAATGACTGATCCTTCAAGTGGTCCAAAGCACCAATTTATACATGATTCTGATAAATGTTCAGTTACTAAATGTAAACGAGTATTTTCATTAGTTTTAGATTTTAAATATGTAAATAACTTTAATTTTTTGTTTTATAGTTTTTTTGTCTCACAAGCCAATTAATGCTTGAGGTTATAATATTTTTAATATTTTTTAATATTTGTCTTGATGTTTGGTAATTTTTCTTTTGGAATAGATGATGTGATGAGGAAATAATATATTCCTTATTTTTATTTTGAGGATATTTTGGTTTACTCTTTAGACTTGTATTTATAGAGTTCTTTCTTTCCGCAAAATAATTTATAAATGTAAATAAATTAAGGGTTAAAATAAATCGTACCTTTAAAAAAAAGAATGTGTCCAAAAAATGTATGTGCCCATATGATTCAGCACGGTACATGACCATTAACCGAAGACCGTTTAGCCAAATGCCGTTTGATTGGATTTTTCATTTGACCGAATAATCCGTTTAGCCGAATGGCTAATTAACCGAATGAGCCGTTTAGCCGAATGGCCGTTTATCCAAATGGTTGTTTAGCCAAATGGTCATTTAGCCGAATGAGCCAATTAGCTGGTTGTCCGTTTAGCCAAATGGGCCGTTAAGCCGAATGGGTGTTTAGCCGAATGTGCCATTTAGCCGAATTGGCTGTTTAGCCGAATGGACTGTTTCACCGAATGACTTGTTTATTAGCAGATTATGTTATGTACATGTGCAGAAATAAATCATTTGGCGAAACTGGTCATTCGGCTTAACGGCCCATTTGGCCAAATGGTTCATTCGCCTAAACGGCTATTTGGCTAAACGACCATTCGGCTTACCGGCTATTCTACTAAACGGTTATTCGGCTAAGCGGCCATTCGGCTAAGCGGCCATTCGGCTAACGGCTTATTCGGATAAATGACCATTCGGATAAACGACCATTCGGCTAAATTTGTTTGACAATAACATTTTTTTTGTTAGAATTTTAAATTATTTTCGGCACATTTTATAGTTAGCCTTAAATTAACACGGTTTTTCGGTAATTAATGGGTGTTCGATTCGTTTTCCTGGCTAAATATAAAGTTAATATGGCCTAAAAAAAATATTCACCCTTGTCCTCATTCAAAAACTGATCGCATCGAATCCAATCCCAGTCTGAACAAATTTGCATTTCACCACTATAAAAAAAAACATTTTAATAATATCGCTTATAATTTCGTTCTCCTTTTTCAGTAATCCCAAATGCGCCCGTTCAAGTGAAACTTTAGACACACTTTTGTGTATAAAAAATCGAAACTATGAGTTGAACACAACGCGCGCGTGAAAATGAGACTCAACGAATCAGTGACAATGTCTACGGACAACCGTTATAAGTGCAAGTGCCTAAATCGCAATCTTAGAGCATCAGCAGTAGTGTTAGTTGTGGCAGTGTTTGGCCTGTTTGCAGGCAGTGTCTGTGCCCAGGAAGTGTCTTACAATGAGATCAGTGATGTGGCCGATGTGCCAGACATGCTCAGCAAGGAGTTTACCGAGTTGTCGGGCGAACCTATCGTAGGCGAAAGGACGTTGCGCGTGCAGAACAGCCCGTATCTGTTGCGCACCGATCTGGATATCGAACGTGGTGCGAAGCTGATCGTGGAGCCAGGAGTGACGGTGCGTTTTGCGCCAATGGTTGGCATTACGGTGCGCGGTGCATTCAGTGCTGTGGTGAGTAATATTTTTGATGATCTAGTATTATAGTTTTAAATCGTGTTGCATCGAAATTATATAATCTATTTCCCGATGGTATTTTTCTACTCAACGATTTAACAATCACTTTTACATTGAACTAATAACAATCAACTATATTTTCAATATATCACATTCAATCTTGACACAGATCTATATTTCAATCAATTCAAATCGCGAATTCCAAAGATCATGTAACAAATACTATTTATAATCCACGCAACATAAAACCTTTCTAAAAAAAACATTTTTATTACACAATGTCATGCACACCTACAACCCGCGTCAATATAACGGAACATTGACAATGAACGCACAATCTCAATCTCTATCTATGGCGTATACTTACACATAATTTACAAAAACGCCGCGCCGAGCTCGTTGCGCAATTACACAAAAGATTATCTCATTAATCCATTAACCCCGCGCGCGCGTCGTGCACTCTCTGACACATAATATGAGCGACACAAGAGTTCACCTTTAATTATATTTAATTATAGTACATTTCTGTACGATGTACAGTATTTTTCGAAAATCTTCGTGCGACATAAATTATATACACACACACACGCGCACGCGCACTTGCGACAAATTGCTTTGTTCTATAAGACATCTAGAATTCTAGATCTAGAACCTTATATACGAGCTATATACATTCTTCTTCTATGTTTTATGCTTTAATTTAATATAAGCATGTTTTTCGCGCCTCTTAGCCGTAGCATGTCATAATTAACGTTAATTGTGATTATGTTTAACATACTGTTGCGGTCACATAATTAGGAACATGTCGAAATTCAATTTAAAATCGGTTGTCAAAACAATTGGTGACAGCGGTGTGTCGAATTTTATTTAAATGAACTTTCTTATTGAAGGCAGATCTCTCGTTCGAATAAGAATATAAATTCGCTTATTAGGTTCCAATTAGATTGTACGTGAATGGAATTGATTTAGAATTTATTTTGAAATTGCATGACAGATATACGAACTAGAATCTAAAATCTAGAAACTCATTGGCTTGTTTTTGGATTGAATTTGAATTTGTATAGAAATGTATAACTTAATTTACATTTAAAAATACCATTTTCAAAAATATATTTTATTTAAAGATGATAAAAATATATACTCGATGAAATCATTTTTTTTCGTGCACGATTTATAAAAAAAGATATTTCCAATAAAAAGGTTTTTTTTAAACTTAAAAACACAATTGGAATATAAATCAAGATGAAAAAAAATAATTAAATTAGGTCTAACTTCTGCAAAATTTGTAGTTAAAAAAAACCGAAACAAATGTTTAAATTTCATACGTTTTTACGTTTTTTATAAATTCAATATTTGATAATACCTTTTTATTGATCATATTTAGGGTAAATTTTTTATAATTGAAATGGCTTATTATTAATTATGTCAGTTCTCAGGTATATTTTTATAAATATCAAAATTAAGTTAGATTTTGGGCCGTTTTATTCACGACGTTCTAAAATCGCTATATCAGTTTAGAGTTATGACTTTCTCTAGCTTAGAGCCGACATTTAGAACTAAACGCGTTTTAAAATTTGGTTTGATTGACATGATTTAGAACTGAGGTACTTTATAGTCGCAGCTCTAATTTTAGAGCCGCTCTAAATATATCCCTGGGAAATTTACAAATATCGACAATACTTTAGACCCACCACTATTATTATTTTTGTATGTTTACATTCGCCACACAAAATGAACGAATTCATAATCCAATCATATGATACTGGCTATGGAGATACCAACAACGGCCCCATTATTGTCGGATGAGTCTCTTGAGAATGTGGCTTTTATGTCTCCGGGAAACGCACTGTTGTGACAGCACCCTGGACCAAGCATATATGTATAACGTTCTATAGTGCTATAATTTCCGAGGGTAGGATGGCTATTGCAGAGGATTGACTAAGAAATTTCTTGATTTCAGTAAAGGTATTATGCGCTAGCTCACTGTTGCGGACTTGATAAAAAAAACTTTTTAAAGCTATCCATGGAGTTTAGTTTTGGTTTTAATACAATACTGATAATACAAGGTGGTCATCCGATGTTGTTTCACTCTATTTTTTTTTCTAAATGAAAAACTTTGATTCTTTTTCTCGATTATGTTTATTTGAACCTTTAGAATTTTATTGATCAAGTCGAGAATATGATGGGCTCGTTTTATGTCATTTTTCATCACTTGTCGGGCGACAAATTCTCGCACTCGTGTCGAATGTTGTCCTTTAGAGCTTCCAGGGTCTCGGGCTTCTTGACGTAAACGGGACTTAAAAAAACCCACAAAAAGTCTAGAACGGTTAAATCGGGCGATCTTGCGGGCCAGTGCAAACCGCCAAAACGAGATATGAGGCGACCTACTTTTTTGGGATTTTTAAGCACTTTCTAGCCTAATGCTATTTTTATGATTTTTGCCTTTTATTCACCCGACTCGAACAAGTTTGAGCTGTCATTTTAGACTTTGCTCTAGCTTAGAGCCAGATCTAACTTAGGTAGTCAAAAACGATCACCTAAGTAGTTTAGAGCTGAGTTTTTCTGGTTTGGAGCGTTATTCTAGCGTTTTCATTTTATTCACTAATGTTAGAAGTGGTCGACTTTAGTGCTTGTAAAGATTTGATAAATCACGAGTATGTGTGGGTTGTCGGATGATTGCAACGATTTAGACGAATAGGAGTACGATTATTTCCAAAAAACTATTCGATACAATGTTGCCCCGAATTCATCTGGATAAATATAACTACTGGACTAGGCAGATGTAGAATACAAGTGAACAAGCCATGGAGCGATACACTCCCCAAGAACGCAAAATAATCGTGTCTATTTTTTGCGTAACAATTCGTCTGTGTTGTTGGCGCAGTGAGAATTCCGTCGCCGATTCCACTGCGCCGTTTGGCCACCAACCTTGAAGAGTATGAGACCACACGAGACGTTGCCAGGAGTGGCCGGCCCCGGAGCGCCCGTTCAACCGAGAATATCGCCGCTGTTGCCGAGGATGTCGAGCTGTCGCCGGAAATATCGACCAGACGCCGTGCCTCGCAATTAGCCCTCAGCCGTTTCTTCCCTCAGGCGAATTTTGGTCAAAGACCTGCGCATGTTCCCGTACAAAGTCCAGTCCGTGCATCAGCTGCTGCCTGTCGACCGCCAAACGCGTGTAACCTAC
>JAAAKO020042372.1:0-11981 GCA_010015015.2 Bolitophila cinerea
AAATCGTAATCGTAATCGTTAAAAGTAATAAGAAAAACACTCTAAAAGCTTTGGGAGTTTATTTATTACAATTTTTTTGTTTTTAGAAACCATTACTATTTTTAAAAGAAGAATTGTAACAACAAACTGGATTGTTGCTTCCATAGAAACCTAGTATGTTTATTTTACTTTTAGGCCTACGATATATGCTTATATTCTTGTTCTGAATAGTGTTACATCTTCAAAAAATACTAATATTAAATTATGCCAGTAAGCACTGCTTTAAGAAGAATCAGTAATGAGTTTTTTTATTAAAAGAATATTATTTAGTAATTAATCTAATACAATCAAAACAATAATTCAGAAATAAAAAACGGATGATACACTTCCCGGGAATCCTAATATTTATTAACCAGTTCCGAGACTAATTAAATATTTCGGTTCCGACGATTTTCAATTCCGGTTCCTAAATCCCGGAAATTGCATTCCCTAGTAATGATCAAAAAACAATGTGGTTGCAACTACAAATCTGCAATTTATATAGAATTATTATAGACGAGCCAAAAAATGTACCATTTTTGAACCAGTGTCACTCGATTGGCCGATCACGATTGGCCTAATGATACGATAGGCTGAATTAAAATTGTTCGTATCATTCGGCAAATCATGATTCGGTCAATCGTAATTCGGCAAATGGTACCATTCGGCCAATTGACATTCGGCTAATCGTAATACATTCCTTTTGAACCACAAGTAACCACCAATTTCTTTGTAAAAATCTCTTTTAAGATAGTGTTGGACGAATTGAACGTAACTTGTTAATTTGTTTTTTATAGTTATTGATTATTGCCCAAAACTTTATATATTTTAAATTATTTTGTATTCGCTTTAAAATCACTGAATTTGACTAAGATCTGATAAGACACAAACAAACACAACAAATAAAGTCGTATATTCAAAGTATATATTTTTATGTAATAAAACTCTCAAAATAAAATTCTCGATATTCGTGAAAAAATCTGGGAAATTTAAGAGAATTTCGAAAATAATGTTTTGAGAACGATCTCTAATGGCAACCTGTAAAAAGATGTATTTTTGACAGTCTCGACCAAAGCAACAAAAAAGGTTCCTAAAACGTCAGTACAATTTTTGATGAGACAATCTGGCGAAACCAATACTAATTTCTAATTTCAATGATCTTTCAAAAATTGCCTAAAATTTGATTTCACATATTTACATACATGTCAGTACTCGTTCTCCATAATGTTAGATTTTTATTCGGTCACACGATTGGCTTTAGAAATATTCGTATCTCCATTGGTGTCGGCGATTTTTCTTAGTCCTTTATAACGGACTTGGTATTGTGCAGAGAATTTAAATTCATTACTAAATAATATTTTAACGATCCGGATGGTAGACCATCTGTACCATAAGGTAAACAAAACTTGGTTGTCTACATAGTATCGTTTTCGTCCATTTCCATTCTGTTTAATTCTTCAAACACTTATAATCTAAAGATTTCTTTTAGTACAATGAATATACCATACTCGTATATACAAAACCATAAAGTCTATAAAGTCTGAAGTGACCATAAACGGTGCTCTTTGGATCGCAAATTATACTCATATCAACCAACACATACTCAATAATCTGGTAATCGCTCGAAAAAAAATACTGAAATAGTGACCTTACCGCTTACCTGTATACCTGTTTACCTGTGTGTATACAATGTAATAATTCTCTCTTGGTGGATTGTTCGATATATTCATTTTTTAAAACACAAATAATAAATTGTATGTATATCGACAAGAGAATGAATAAAAATCGCGTTCACCGCTGCGCCGCGCCGCGCCGCGCCAGCCGCTAAATACCGTCTGAGTGTGCGAGCGCCGCGCCATGCCGCGCAATGCGCGCACAGGTATGTAAAGGTAAGTTGCTCGACTTCTTGAAACATTGTGGAGACCGCGTAGCGTCGCATCCGTCGTCGCTGGTTCTGGCCATCTGGTCGATGCGGCGGCGGCGCGGCGTTGCACTGATGCTGCTGGTAAGATGCACATCAAACGTCAATGCTGCACAATTCACCTCGGGCGGATACCGGATACTCGAATGTCCCATAAGAATAGACATTTCTATAATTATCTTGTGCATCTTGAATCTGGATATACATAATGTATATATGCAAAATATTGTATATTCTATTATAGTATTATACATATATATATATATATACAATGTTTAGTCTTAATCTACATTGTAAATATATACTCTGTAATCTGTGATCAGTTTATAAATGTATATGTAAATAAGACTAGATTAATTTTATCGTATAAATATAAATCATATTGCTTTTCGAGCAAATATTGAAATTGCGTCGAGCACCATCTCTCGGAATATTTTCACACTAAATAAAGCTTTTATGTGCTCTTAAACTTGATATCAACGTAATGAAAGCTGGTGCTCCATCTAGCGGCATAAAGTTGGGTGCTGAACCAAAAGTATGGTGAAGCAAATCACATTACAAGGGTTTCTTTGTATAAAATACAAATTTATTTTGATTATATAGGGTTCCACCAATAAAAAATATTGGTTTAAAAGTGATAGATTGAAACATAGATCTAGTAAGAGAGTGCCAAAGAGATAGAGTGGAAAATGACTTAAGGATCGAGTGATTAAGTAATTAGTGATAACTAGATATACTGGAATCTATAAATATTATGTCACATCATATTTTTTATGTCCAACGTATTTTTTATGTGCCAACTTATTTTTTAAGTCATAACGTCAATTTTATGAACCAAATGATAAAGAGAGTGATAAGTTATCGACTCATATTATGTTTATGATTGAGTGATATTTACAAATTGATAGAATAAAATTAAGATTTAGTGATAAAGTGAAAATTATAATATAGAGTGATAGAGTAATATAGTGGTATATTGATACAGTGATTGAGTTATAATACAGTCATATAGTGATAGAGTAATAGAGTGATAGATTGTTAGAGTGATGAAGTAATAGAGTGATTATTATATTTTTGATCAAGGAATGAAGTAATAGATTGACAAAGATGTATACTACAATAGAGTGATAAAATGATAAAGAAATACCGTGATGGAGTAATGAGGTCATAGTATTATAGTTTTGTTTTGTGATAGAGTGATAAAGTAATAAAAGTTTAGAGTGATAAAGTGATTAGACAGATAGAGAAATAGAAAGAGAAACAGTAATAGGTCAATAAAGTGATTGAGTCATTTAATGAAAGATTGATATTGTATTAAAGAGGTTTAGTGATAAATTCATAGATTAATAGAATGATAGTTTAAAAAAGTGCTAATATCATATCGTCATAAATTAATACAGTTGTAGACTGAAAGATACATCAATGATAGATTGATATTTTTTTAATGAAACTGTAATATATATAGTGATAGCGTGTTAGAGTGATACATTGACAGAGTGATAACGGTATTACAAATTGCAATACTCCAAAAAAATGGAAAAATATCATGACATTTCTTGAATCACAGGTTAAACTTCACACCGCTGTCACAAATGCAATTTTAGATTATTTTCAGATAACACATTCGCACAACAAAGTAGTCACCCTAAAAGTAAAGAGCTGCAAATAATTTAAACTTTGTATTATTGTAGACGATTTTTTCCCTAACATTATTTTAAGGGAAGTACATTTATCCAAATATATAAGGCGTAATTGATTTCACCGTAATGCCTTTCATTACATTGACAAAACTAATAAGAGTGTAATATTCCAAATTAAGATTCCTCTTAAATGAATCCGTATAAATTACGCGGCCAAATATCGAAAGAAATTATCACACCTTCATAACTGAAACTTCGTATGAATGTTCCCTCTGTTAAAATTTTAGTCAGCGCACATTAAATTAAATTTTCCATCTTCTACGAAAGATTTCCTCCAGAAACAAAGCCCAAACTTTTTCCTGCGAATACTCAGAGTTTCCGGATGCGCACAGCTCGAATTGTCGCTCTGCCGGCCGCCCTCAAATAACCGACAATGTTTCTGTGTGTTTTCTTAGCGTTACCAAAGTTTTTCTTGTATTTTTACGTTTACTACTTTTTTTTACTTTACAGAATATATTTGAGACTGTGTGTTTGTGTGTGTGCATTTGTGTTTGTATTTCAGTAGCTTTTTAAACCTCATATTTTCTGCTCTGCACTCTCGAAGTAAATTCACCTCTAATCCAGCAAAAGCATAGAAAACATTCATACATACATAATATTAAACTTAGTACTCTATGTACTTGATTACTTCTTGTTTGAGTAACGTATAGCGAGGGTTTGGCTATATGTAGCGGGGAAGAGGGAGTGGGTGATAATACGGTGCAAAAGTACACTGTACGGGGTCCGTATCGTGGGTTCATGTAAAGTTGGCGCCGGACGCCAATATGCACCCAAAGTTTATCGTGTAACTTTTTATATTTGCACAACAAGGACATACGAAAACTTGTGGAAATACTTTGCGCTCTATAATTTTACTATATATAAATATATTATATAATTACGCGTACAGCGACTTACAGCGCATATACATTATAAAGTCCGGAAAGCTAACCGGGTTAATCTCACGTTTTCCGAGAGGAGATTCGTCAAAATGTATCACGTAATCCCATACAATTTAGTTTTTTCAGGTATACTCTTGGCGGTGAATCGATCGATGAAAATATAATCAAAACTCGCACATTCCATTGTAATGATTCCCGTGAGATTCGCACACAGCGTGTATAATATATATATATATATAGTCTTTAAGACGTCGCCGTCGCACGGTGGGAAACTTTTAAAGAATTTTGGCCAAAACTCTCAAAACTATAAATGCTTTAAAAATAAAAATATTCATATAACTAATTTACTAACGCATCCAATTCAGCTTACTCCATATAATTATATATTGTCCACCAAATAATTGAAAATCTAAAATATTTTTGTTTAAAAGAACAAAAACTCTTTTATTTGGTCAGATTATACTTTCTGGTTTGGTCATTTATGTTTTTGAAGCATGTTTTCTCAGTGAACACTGTTATTTAAAGTGCAAATTATTTTTATTAGGAGCACATTTTTTGGAGAGCGATTTATTTTATGCCATTTACTAATCTTAATTATGTGAAAAATCTGGCCATTTTATCATTGAGGTTTTTATATTATAATATTAAAAATATTTTGGAACATTTTATATAAATGTGAAGTTTTTTTAAACTTGTGCTTCACTATCATTTCCGGCTAAAAGATCTGCCTGTTCGTTGCCCGGGATTTCTGAGTGACCAGAAACCCATACCAATCTAACAGGCGACCTTAGATATAGTTCCTGCCAACAGCTAAGAACCAGTCCATATGTGAATCCAGAGGCGCTCAGCGATTTAAGTTCGGCTCCAACAGTCAGGAGCATATTGGAACCGGCACATTTTTATTCATCAGGAATAACTGCGCGCATGCGAGGATAGCACATATTTCTTTTTATTTGATTTGTTGTCAGGTCGCACAGATGCGCCAAATTTTCTTTCACTTATTGACTTTAATGCCCCTTTCAGAGTTACACGTACGCAAAATTTCCTTCGAGTTAAACAGCACAGAACTTTATATGGGAACTCTGAGCCTATGAATAGATTGTCTGAATCTTTCAACCGCTTTTCCAACTATTTTGAATTCATGATTTCGCGAGACGCGTTCCGGCAAAGCATCAGATCTACCTCTATGCCCTGATTGTTGGATATATTTTACAAGTACTGCCTTTTTCAGCACTATGAGCTATGTAATGGAAAGTACATGAGCTCTTTTTAAATGTCTTAGATCTTAGTTTAGCTTTTGTTTTTTATTTATTATGTATAATAATAAGATTTTTATTTTATATTTGTGTTTTTTTGGGGTTTATCATTTTATTATATGTATAACTGTTTTAATTTTTTTATTTTCACTATTTATGTACTGTCATTGGAATCAATAAATGGTCAATTGGCTTCTGCTGCTGACGTCACTGTAAAAAAAATAAAACCTCCAAACTTTTTTTCATTTTTTTTCATTTTTTTCCGAATTCCGTGAAAACGAACTTTTACCAAGTTTGAGCTGTAGCGCAAGTCTGTAAAATGTATTTCGAGATCGACATGGAATCGACATTGAATAGAATATAAGTTGCCATAATCATAACCATAACCTCATATAAAAATGTATATCGAGGGCTTATATTCAATAGATTTAATATGCAAAAACACAATTGTTCAGTAGTGGAAAAAAACAGTCTGATTCCGTAATTAAATATGTTTTTTAATCGATCTTCTACAAAATTATTTAAAATAGAATATTCATTTCTAAAAATAAAAGTATTTAATACTTTTTTTTATAAAAGTTGCTAAAGTAGATATAACTTATTGAATTTAAAATGAGATCTAATTGTATATTTAAAGGAGTAGATATAGTTTATTGCAAAAATTGAAGTCACAACCTATTATGACCGGGGCTTTTACGTTTACCTTATTAGCTAATTTGTCTGGCATAGTCTGGAAGTCTTCGTGGACCAACTATGTTACTCCCTGAAATGTGTGTTTCGCTCATGTCCAAATTGATGCGGAATTCGATTTGTCGATGACCCTAACTTTGCTTGACTTGGATTAGTCTTTCAACTACGCAAAATTTATGCGTATGACTGATTTTCTATCACCCCTATGACAATTTTTTCAGTTACGTCTCGTTTCGCAAAAACTTTAAAAATAAAACGCCATAATCACTCGAAGTCATCGAGGTGGCCATATTGTGTTTTTAGATTTTGCGTGTATTTTACCAAAGAAATTAAAAAAAAATCCCGGTGCCAGTTTTTTTTTCAGACCAACCTAAAAAAAGACTGAAAAAATTCTATTTAGTTACTTATAAAGGCATGTGTATTATTATTTGCAAGGATTTTAGCCGGGATTCCGACTGAATACCACCTAAAGTTTTCCTACCCAAAGCCATATACAAATAAATTAAATAAAGTGTTAAAATAAATAGATCCTTTAAATAAATATTGTTTCCAATTTTTTTTTGTTTCCATGAAAAATGTTTGTTATCCTATATATTTTTTTCTTGCCATAAAAAAATGCTGTTTTCAAAAAAAAAATTATTGCACCATAAAAAAAATTGTATTTGCATTTTTGTATGTGTATTATTTAATGTTGATTTACTTTGGTGACAGTTTTTATTTATTTAAGCACAAAAATGTTTAAAATTTTTATTTTTTTTGGACAATTTTGTTTATTGTTTTACACTATATGGTAATGCTATGAGTACACGGTCAATACTGTCAATAATGACAAACCTTAGGTACTTTGACGTTATTCTGACGTCAAAGGTGGGTCAAACAGTTGACAAACTGTGTTCTCAGAAAATTTATGAAACTGCCAAACGTTTGGCACACGTTTGTCAAACCCATATTGACAAATTAAAATGCAACATACAACATTTTTTAAAAAGAAGGACGATGGACGTTTATAGGAATTGTTGCGACCGTGTCTCGTTACCACGAGCAACATAGAGCAACTATTCGATTTTGTCTGCATTTTATTTTTAACGTTGCTTCTCTAGTGTATTTAAACTAAATGAATTTACGTCATCAGTATATACACAAAAAAACATATACAGCATAGCAGCCAGCACTTGTGATACAACATATTTTTGGTATACAAAAGATACGCGGCTAAAATGGCCATCTCACAATCACAGTCTGTGTCCATCTCCATGTCCGTTTTAATTATATTTTATTAAATATAAAAACCAAATGTGTACGGTTGTACGCAAATATGTCGATAAATGGCTAAAACTTATTTGTCCACAAATGGTGCCAAATGATTAATGACACTTTTATGACAGAATGCCAAACATTTGTCTATCATTTGGCAAGATTTTTCGTGAAGTCAGAGTTCCATACGTTTGTCATTATTGACAAACCGTGAACTCTTACTTTAAAAAATATATAAAATAAAAAAAAAGATTTTCAAGTAATATAAATAATTGATTTAATTTTTCGGGATTTGCCAATGGTTATAAGAGAGCTTTCCAAAATTTGTATGAACAACTCTTAAAATGTGATATATGTAACAAAGATTGGTTAAACGAAAGATCTATTCTTACAATGTATAAGCAGATACTTAAAATTTGCATTTCCATTTGGGTTTGGTAAGAAAATTAATTAAAAAATTAAATTTAAAATCTTAAAATATTTTTTTTTTGCAATAATCAAAACAATAAACAAAAAATAATAGAATTAGAAATACGAGATTTATTAAAAATACAGGATTTTGATATACGGGATTTTAAGCGCCGATCCAGTAGGGCATTTGCGTCTTATTTGTGCGGTATTAAGTTAAACAACCACATTAAAAAAGAACAAAAACAAACCCTAAAAACAATATAAAATAGCAAAAACTAAAAAATAATCATTTGGGTATCATGCCTCTACCATTTAATTCTGGTTGTTGGCAATTTAGTTTTTTTTTAGGAACACTTTATTGTTAGAGACTAATATATAATTTGACAAAATCCTAACAGAAAAATGCATCAGGAATAAAATTATAGACAATAGGTAAAACAACAATATACAGTATATTAACACCGTGAAAGAGTTTTTTTTATCCTGATGTCAGTTAAAAAAATTACCATCAAATAAGTTAATGGGAGTATACACAAATTACAATTACGACAATAAAATTCTTTCATATTGTTGGCGGAAAATCACTTCAACGGATTTACGTTACGTTTGGCCAATTTACCTTCTGCAGACACAAAGCTAAAGAGCATTGTTTTGGCAAAATGGAACAACATTCTTTAGAAGATAGCCGTTAAAATAAGATCAAATTAATATAAGTCCTTATTCGACAAATGCAATGAAATGGGTGACACTATGCGGTCATTTATTTTTAGGTTTTAATCATGTTCTTTACTATTTTAAGAGCTATTTTAAAATTATTAAAAAAATATTAGAATTTTTAAAATATGCGCGAAATAGCCATCTGTTGACCAGACCATAAATATAACTAAAATGCATTCCGCGTGAAATCGCATACGTTTAGAAATCATGTTTTATTTGTTTGGTTTTAATAATTTTAATAGATTATATGCATTAAAAGAAGTACCCATATTTTTTTCTTTTACTTTTCAAGATTTTGGTTGTTAATTTTTTGCCAAAATGACGTGTGACGTTGGTTTTGAAAAAATATACTGAAAAAACTAACTGAACGTTTTTCTTTAAATTTGCAATTCTATAGAAAAAAAAAACTTTAAAAAAATAAAAATTTAACAGCGATTTAAAAAAAACACAGAAAATATCCATATAGTTTAATGAAGAAAAAATGCAGCCAAACAGATAATAACACTATCTTTAGTTTTTGAAGGATGTTAAACATAACCATTTTTTTACAATTAAAATTTTAAAACAAAGTTATTTTAAAATTAAAAAACAGTTTTTAAAATATTTGTTTAACTTTTACCGCCATTTAAAAAAATATAGTTAATTTTATTAAAAAATAATGCTGCCAAACAAAAATTAACACTTTTTTGCAGGATGTTTAATATGACATTGATGTTTATAAATTTTTTTTAATATGCATTTTTTTTAAAAACAAAAAATAATTATAAACGTTTTTTTCCAATATTTTTATTTAACAATTTTTTTTTTTTATTTGAAAGTTTATTAGAATTTAGAATTTCATATTTTAGAGCAAATATTTTTGTTATTTCTTTCAGTATAATTTATCAAAACCAACGTCATTTTGGCCGAAATGTAATCCCCAATATCTCAAAAAGTAATAAAAAAGTTAAGGGTATTTTGTATGCATATAATCTATTAAAAAAACAAAAACCAAATAAAAAAACCTCACTTTCGGTCTTCAGACAACGATATGCATCTTTATTTAATCAAAGACTATAAACTCTGAGTATTTTTTACAATAAAACCATTTTTTTTATACAAACATTTTTTTTAAAAGAAACGTTTTTAAAAAACAATTTCTTATATATACAACACCCCTCTTCAAAATTGTTGATTCGCTCTGCCAGCGCATCTTCAACGGATTCCCATTAGTCGTATCTCTTTTATGTGTGTATATATTTCAAATACGCAGTTTTTGGGAGCACACGGCGACGAGCGTGGGTGTCTTACGCATATACGGTAAATGCTCATCGGTATTATATATACACAACGAGTATCATTCGCTTGAATGGAAACGCTTACGCTAACGCTTACGTTATGGCGCACACTAAACGACACACGGTTCTTTTGTCAGTAGCTTTATGTTCGTTCGCGTATATATGAAGAAAAAAAACAACTAATATATTTCAATATAAAAATACAAATAAACATTAAACAACATTTAACGTATCTTGTTGTATTTATTAGTAGGTTGGCGTTTGAGTCCCACGCATGAATGAAGAGATGCGCGTGCGTTCGCACCAGCTGTTAGATTGCGCGTGGCGGTGCGACGCATCAGTGACACCATCACAAGATCTATATGTATATATATTGTGTAAATTATGCTGATACTGTTATCGTATATTTGCATAATCAGAAATTATAGCCGATGAGATTACACGCACGCTCGCTCACCGGAAATGTGGAAACTGTTTCAACAGGTAAATGCTAATGAATATATATAGAATTTGGTTATGTATTATATATATCAGGTTAAAGCACGTGCTGTTTTGGACATATTAATTAGGTACATTACGGAATTTAGAGTTTCAGCCCATTCATTCATTTATTTTGTAAAAATATCGTTAACTGGAATTTCGGATTTCGTCGGAGTACGTTATCCGAAATTCTCGCTTCGTTTAGAAAGGTTTTTAATTACATCAGTATTTTACCATCTTCTTCTTCTTCGTGTGTACAACCCATAACTTCCCTCCTCCAGTCACGCTTTCCCATCGTCCCAAGTCAGGTGAAATATTTTCCATCCATTTCAACCTTGACCTTCCTGGGGGATTGTTGAACTTCTCTATTTTTGACTAAAATATCCCCTTTTGGTGATCCGCTCGTTCCCGATTTTGTTTTTCAAACGACTTATTGTCAGGATAATAGTCACATTTTTAGGATTTTTACTGACGTTAATTCAATGTCAGCCTGTGCTTTATTCTCAGGATATTTTTTAACATTAAGCCAGTAGTGTCTTATCGTCAGGTTTTTTTCCTGATGGTAATTTAATTAATTGAAGTGAAGGCACAAGGCAGTTGGTTCTTAACCTCAGAATATTTTCCTGATAATGGACCACAGTTCACATATGTGCATTATCGCCGAAAATTGTTCCTGATATTTTAAAATGAAAATATGGTTTCGTTATACATTTTTGTTTTTTTTTGAACAAAAGAAAATGAGCACTATAGCGCGTTATTAAAATTTTATTTAAGAAATATTGAATTGCTTGTTTTTTAGGCTATATATTATACTAGATGCTAGAATATTATTTACCAATGAAGTGATTTAAGGTCAGGATATTATCGTAACGTTAATTGACTTCAGATAAATATTCTAAAGTTAAAAGTGAATTTAACGATAACAACAAAATGCTCCCCGAGAAAAGTAACAGTACACCGCAGTGCATTATCGTCAAAATATGTTCCTGACATTAATTCACATGAGAATAATTCACAATCCAGTAGTGACTTATCGTCTGTTTTTTTTCTAACTTTATTGGGATCCTTAATGCTCACTAGAGGCGCTGTTTACGTGAAGGAGTTTGGACACCGATCTGTCAAACAGGTGTGAATATGAAAAAGTTACCACAGATGTATACACAAAAATGAGGTTAAATAATATTTTTGACAGTAGAGTGTCCAAATTTGTAAATTCCACAAATTGCCACCCCAAGCAACATGATAGGAAGAATTCTACTAGTTCTTACCCAATCCTACTTATTTTAGTAATTTTAAACATAAAATCGACCTATTATTTTACCCAAAGCACATTTATTCGTAATAGTTATATATATTGGTAATAATTAAGTAGTTAA
>JAAAKO020042383.1:0-11981 GCA_010015015.2 Bolitophila cinerea
TTTGCATAAATTTCTCGTGTATTAATAAACCCCTTCAATTCGCAAAAAACAACACCAACAAACACTTCTTAACCAACCATTTTCGCTATCTATATATCCATCCTCTTTTCGGTGGTACATAATATATTTATTATCCAATTATTGTCAGCTTAACTGGCAGCCGCATAATACACAGCCAGCCGCAAACCCCAACAGCCATACACGCTTGATGCAGCCATTAGCGTATATAGCCATCATGTCATGTCTCGCGTGTTGTCGATGCGAGATTACGTGTCAGAGCCGTTTAGAGCCTCGTTCGCGTGTCACGACTCACTGAGCCGCAAATCCACATCATCTGTCAACCCGAAAGTTAGCAACAATATAAAAAGAAAACAAAATGCGCACGGACACGATGAGGTTAGAGGTGGGACGGTACACGGGACACGAAATGGTTGGGAGAAAGAAAATTCGAACGATAAAATGCTGGAGCATTTCTTGGGTTGCGGGAGTCTCGTATAGTTAGCAGTCAAACCCGTTCATCCACCCTCTTAAGAATGTGGTTTTGCCATTGCGTTGCTAAATAAGCAATTACATGATATATTTATGTATATACAAATGTAATTGTTAATTCAAATTGCCTTCAATTTTTGATGTGGGTGATGTTGTGTTTGTGTTTTTACCCAGCTGTGCCACACGAATGCCATGGCGAAACTTCAATTTCATAGATTGAATATATTTACGAAATTCCCAAAAAACATATTTCACACCACTTTTGTCTGTAAACTTCGAACTACCAATCCGATTTTAGTGAGGAAAAATACAAAGTTTTTTTTTTATTTTGTGTTGTGGATCTAGCTGTGCAATACGTATGCCATGGCGAGGCTTTATTGGCATTGCAGATATTCTCAAAAATAATATGCCGTAAAACTTTTTTCATTAAACGTCGAACTACCAATCCGTTTTTATTGAGGAACACAAAAAAGAACCCACCAAACAAAAACAGAAGAACTGTGTCATAAAAAGGAGATCAAAAAGTGAATGCTCGCATTGAAAACGCTCGTAAAAAAAGATCGTAATTTTTCTTAATGTATTATATGTCCACTTCCTGTGGCCAGAAGAGAACACCAGCGCCGGCGATGTGCGCCAACAAGCTGACATTCATAAATTGAATTGAAAACGCCAAAACGAGAGAACTCACAAAAGCTTTGTGTGCTATGTTTTCGAGACGTGTGTGTGTGTGTGTGTGTATGTGTGTATATGTGTGTGCGGTTTACCATTGTGCACAGTATGACTCCTTCGATGTTTATATCAGCCGACAATGAATGCCCCATTAAACTACATAAATTAAGCACACGCTCCGGGCTGCGATGGGTGCTGCAGTGCATCCGCAAACATTATTTCGTTCGTTCTCAGGAAATTTCTTCGTCATTTGTTATGATCTCTGTATAGTGTGTACGTATATAGTATACATACAGACACAGGGCGTGCAAAAACACACACACACACACACACACACACACACACACACATGTACACATATATCTAACCAGTGATTAAGTATAACTTATTAAATTTTACTTCGGAGTACTTAAAATGTTCCACTCTACGAAAGCCATTTGCTCTCAAGACACTCGGTGAGATTAAACGCTCCGTTTTTAAGTAGTGTAGCAACAGTGACAACATAAACACACACGCACACGTACACACACATAACACACACACACTCATAAACACATATACACTTTCGCTTATACGCTTAACTTTAATGGCTTGCGTCACAAATTGATGGTGCGTGCGAAAATAAAGCGCGAACGCATTATTTATTCGATTATCGTCACGAAAGAGGCGTTGAGATGGCGTGAAGTTATATGCCATACGCAGAGGGTTAAAGAGGGAGAAGTATAAACGCTACTGATTTTTTGAGCATTTTTATCTGCTCGTTTACGACAACTTTGCCGCACTCAGCATGTGTTGTCCTCTGCTTGGACCAGGCAACAGACAATTACTATAAACCAAGTTTGCAAAGACATCACGATATTATATTCAAAAAAATATCTTAGGATTGTTTATTATTTTGAAGGATAATTTATTTTAAATGCTTGTTAAAGTTTGTAGGATTTCGAAAAACGTTAGTATAATACAATTATAGTAATACTAAATTAAATTATTGTTTATTGTAGTGTTATTGTTCTGTATGTCTTGCATCAACAGTTCTTTCCCACTGAAGCACGTGTTAAAGACAATAAAAACAACTTTCCATTTGGAAACAAAACAATCCATAACAAGTCATAGCATATGTCAAGCTTTTGACACGTACACGAGAGTACACAATAACGTCGGATGCGGTCATCTTCTTGAGGACCATCCATATCCTCTCCAGCACATGAGCACTTGACCATTTTACCACTTGACCACTTACACACACAAAATCAGAAGGGAAAAGTCGACCCATTAAATATGTATCGGAGTGACAAGTGGCAGTGAGGGTGAAACGGTAATCCATGAGCATTGCGTGTACTGTAAGGAATGCTCTTTCAGGGGTGCCAATCAAAGTAAGCTGATGCTCTTTGATTTAATCGGGTAACACGGTAATGTGATTTGGCAATAGTATTGTACATTTATGCGGATGCTCGCCAATTTAAAATGTGATGCACGATTTTAATGGGTAAAGTGTGTTTAAGTTTGGAGGTGTCAGCGTCGAAACGCGAGCAACACACAGAAACCACAATCCTCGAATGGTAATACCACCAGTACACCCCACCCAAACCCAAACCAAACCATTAAACTATTCAATATGCAATCTCACAATTTTGACTGCAGGATACTCATGGCTCTGCGGCGATAGGTGGCGATAACTGTCAATTTCAGTCCTTGACACCCTCACAAAAATAACCTGCGGCAAACAGATAAACAACAACAAACACACATTACATAAACATTAAATATAGAAATGTATCACACTGGCAAAAAATAAGCTAATCTATATGATCGATGCTAAGAGCTGCCATCCATATATATATATATATATATATATATATGTATGTATGTATATATTATTCTCGCAATTCTCGTGGGATTCGCAGCTATTTCGATTGCCGATGTTATTTGCTCAAGTATACATATTCAAACACACACAAACAATATATAGGGGTGTATGTGTGTTTGAAAGCCGAAGTGTGTTTAATTTGTTTTTTGCATCAGAGGTGTCAGCCGCTGTAAGCGGAAAGATTTGAGGAAGGACTTTTGTCCATTTAGGACTTAACCTTTCAGGAAGAATTAAATCCTGTTAGGAAGGACTGTTTGCTACTTTGAAGACCTTTAACTAGGGTAGTATGTTTTACTCGGAAGATCTTCTATATAAAAAGAAACGAAAACGAGAAAGGAAGCAAGTGTGGTGAAAAACTAATTGCTCCGTATATCTCAAAGTATCTGTCAGTCTCTATCTCACCACCCACTTTCTCTCTCTCTCTATCTCTTGCTCGCCCTCTATCGCATCGCCAGCCATAGAAATATTACATTATAACTTCACACTTGAAGGGTTTCTTTCGTGGCAAAACACGAATTCATTGATTAAGCTTAAAATTGGAGAATAGGTTATCTTTTCAGGCCTTTGCTATTATACCCAATTATGTTAAACGTATAAATCCAGCCTTCCAGGACTGGCCACCCTATCAGATCATTATTGCACATAATGTATCCCAAATCAGTACGTAAATCTGCAGGAACTGATCGCAAAACTATACTAAACAGAATGAGAAAGAGAGAGAAAGATAGCAAGAGAGTTCACGTAGTAATATGGGAGCGTAAGGTCTTCCTAATAGGAAATAAATAGAGGACAATAAAGATGACCTAAAATATCCAATTTAACCTAGTAAATGTACTTTATTTGCTTGTATTTAAATTAGAAAATCATACCGGCCGGCTGACACGTCATGTATGTGTATCGCATTTATATTGTCGCTTGTCAGCGCATTTGTAAGTACTCTCGAGTCTCAAATCCGGATCGAATGAACGCAAAAAGATGTGCAACACATTTATGCTTGAACACTGTAAATATTTTTGCATAATTTTGGAGTGAGTGTTGAGAAGGGTGCTGACGGTGTGTTGGTGGATCCCATTCATTGTGTGTAAGAGAGAGAGAGAGACAGAGAGTGTATGTGTGTGTGTGTCTTGGAATGCAATCGTACACCATTTATGTATATTAAAATATTGCCACTTTGAATGGGATTTGTAGCCAGCCAGACGTTTATAACAGACAGACGACACCCAAATGCAAATCGTTTGAAAATTGAACAATTGAGATCCATCCCGGCTTGTAAAATAGGAAATGGGACACTGAATCTGAATCTGGGAAAATTGTATTGCGATTTGTGTGGTTATGCTGATGCTCCTGATGGTGTTTGATGATGATGATGATTCACAGACGCATATTATGGCCGGCATTTTAACCGAGTCGAGCCAGAAAAAACACCACCATCGCACCACTGGCGTTATATATGTTGCCACTGCTGCCGTGTGTCTGTTATGCAAAGTGAAAGCATTAAAGGAATGAGTGCGTCGGTGTGTTAGTCTGAGTGTTGGCTTTGAATGTGGTTTATGCTGAGCGGAATTGTAATACGCTTGTGTGTTTGATGGCGCATGAGATATAATACCCATTATTACGTTCTGAATAGCATTGTGGACAATTGATAACCGTTGGCGCAGATATAAGATGGGAAATACGCGTTGAAGGGATGCGAGCCATTCTCTCTGAATAACAACTATTCTATCCGATTACTACCGCATTGCATATTAATATATTGCTGCTCGTGTCTCTTCAGACATGTCAATTCTGCGAAACCATTGCAAAAATAAACAGGAACCCTTTTTTTAAGATCATTTTTTATGTTGCTCATCACAGAAAACGGATTGGTAGTTGGACATTTGATCATCAAAACGATTTGGAATATCAATTATGACAATTATATCAATGAATTCAGACCATGACATTTAAGCTACGCCAAATTACATTCGTGTGACACAGCTGAAACCACCGCACAAGCGCAAAAAAAAACTTAGTCATACCTAATATACCTTTAAAAAAACAAACTTATTTTAGAATATTTACTTATTGATAATTTCAGTTTACGAATTATGAGCCGCCAGACCCAAAACCACAAGAAAAGCATAATTTATCCATATAAATGTCAAAATGTTTACCTTACAAATTACAATATCGTGATTTTCACAAAACAATATAAAAAAATTGACCATTTGCACAATTTAAATTATGCAAATATCAAAAATTTTACCCTAAAAAGTGAAATCTCGTAATTTTTACCATCTTGTTTATATTTCCAGGATTTTTCCATAAACATTTTTTTTGTAACCATAAAAATGTCAATCGCATGGTTCTGACCAATGTTTTCATATCATAATCCATAATCCATTAAAATCGAAACGTTGTGATTTTAAAGTTACAAAATCCCAAACAATAACCATAAAAACGACAATCGCAATATTGTTACCATATAAATGATGATTCTTAATAGCATATTTTAAATTGAAATAGAAACCATTATCCACAAATGGCTTCTTAAAAATGACCATAACAATTGCATTTGTTTTCTTATGTTTAATACAATACATTTGAATCCAGCATTTTAACCATATTTCCACCATAAAATAACATTTACCTTGACAAACATTTTACAATGCCAATTTTCTTGATTCTCTTAAGTTTTTCACCATAAACAAAGATATATTTATTATTAGGGCCATAAATATGCAAACCGCAGGACATCCATACTAAAAAATGAAAGTTTGCAAGATTGTGGCCATAAAAAGACAATTTAAGCATTTATAATAGTCGACCATAAAATTGTCAATCTTATGGTTCTCACCATAAAAATTATCAAAATCATCGGATTTTATCATTAAAATGGCAATAGCCATACATTTTTTTCATGATATTCGCGCTAAATTTACCCATTGCATTTTGACCATAAAAATAATGGCCGTAGAATGGTTTCCACCATTTTTTTTCATATTCGCGCTAAATTAGACCTTATGTTTTTAGCCCATAAAAATAATGGCAGTAGCATGGTTACACCAATTTTTTTTTTTCATATTTGCGCTTATATGAATTTTTGCATTTTTGACCATAAAAACAACAACAACATTTTTTCTTTGTAACTCTATTTGTATGATTTTGACCATAAAAATGCAATTTGTAGGTTATAAACCCTAAAAATGAAAATTGACAGTCCACTATCTATACACCCTTCTCAAAAACAGCGCCTCTATATCGAGCATGAAGGACACTTATATAGATTATTATTGTATAAATTTCCGAATCTACATATTTATAAAATGGTAATAAATGCATCATGGCGGCCACATCTACTCTGATTGCACTCCTTTTATGAATGTCCTCCGGTGAGGGTATACATTATAAATATTTAATACTATTAAATACTCTGAAATGGAGAACTGCATCAGTGCATCCGAAAATAGAAGCTAAATTTAGTATAAAGTGCACAGCCCAGCACGTACCATTAGTTCTGTCTGTGGCTGAAAATATAATCAGTGATCCATCAAACCATCCGCCAACCGCCCGCCGGCGTCCTGCGTCCCGGTATATTTAAACAGAATTTAATTCACTTAAAAAATATATTTATATATACTCTAGGGCTTTTGAATACCATTATTAATGCAAAACCAATTTTGGGTTCTATATTTAGTAATATACATTGACCATTACCGGAAAATGCGTTGAGGGTACATACAACCAGCCCGCTCCTCCCCCTACTTTTGCTACTTCCCGCGCACGCAAAAATAATGGCGTTGGCCTGCTATACATTCACCACATATATATATATATATAAATATATACACATCCCTTTTATACATCACATTTCGCGAGTGTCGTCGCCAACACGTCCCATATAATAAAATATATTTTATACAGTCAAAAGGATATAGTGTGTCTCCTGGAACGACTATAAATAAAAATATATGTATATATGTATATGTAAGCACCACATCGTACCAATACGAAATGTGATCCAGAGACACACACACATACACACACACACACACATACAGACGCATATCGCCACCATCATCCGCTGGCTCTTTTATATTCCCCGTTGGTAACTTCTGATTTATTCATATCATGAGCACGAGCATGAGTCTAATACAGTAATAATATATACGCTTTGGGCTCGCGCTAGCAAGTTACTCACTTCAATGGCTTCAGCATACAGTGTCAAAGACCCCCCCACCCCTCTGCGCCTGAATCGTTCTCGTACGCCACCCTGCCAGTGCCTACCCGCGTTCCCCGTCCACACCAGCCCCGACCAGACCCTACTTGTTGACTTGTTCACTTGCGGTCACATTTCCAATTGATAGGAAATTGATAAGGAAATTTACTGGCGCGCCTCAGCGACGCTTGAGCATCGATATTGCGATTATGTATGTATATACAGTTCCTATGGTGGTTGTTGTTGTTGGAATATTGATTGGGAATCGAAATAAAGGTGCGGTATATATATTTAATGTGTGTGGTGGGATGCGAACAGGTGTTTGTGAACATATTTCGCATGTTTCAATTTGATATACACACACATATATATATATATGCCAAAATTTCCGGCATTGAGCTAGAATATATTTTTTTTTTCTCGTTAACCACCATCGAAAGGGAAGGGCACCACAAGGAAATTCTGTAGATGGAATCTCCTGCCTTTTTTGGAATAACATTTACATACCGAAATGACTACGATAGAAAAATACACGTGAAATTCGAGTTGTGAAAATCGGATAACGTGATTGAATGAAAAGTTGTTTTTTTCATTTTCAGATGAAAATAAGTTTTGAACCGATGCATATATTATTATCGGAGTCAACTGATCGTTATTCTAATAGAGAATGATTTTTGTGTGTTATTTATACAGAATAATTAAAGAAAACAGTATTCATTTAACAAACCTCGCCAAGTTCATTTCTTGATAAGAAAAAATGTAGTAAATATCAGCATTTAACTTTTTTTTGGTGGATTTGATTTGACCCTATTTATATTTATATCTTAATTTTTTTCAGAAATTGTCTACAACCTAACCGCTTACTTGGAATTTTACTCAATGAGATTTTGCGAAAAACGCGTAAGTACATGTTTGTCATCTTAAATATAATTTAAATTATTATTCAGCAATATTGTTGAAAATTGTACTGTCCATCGAATTGTGGTAAAAAATAATGAAATTCGTATGTGCAACGTTGTCAGATTGCAGCCTCACCGCTTATTTCCGTTTTTATTCAAATTTATTTTGCGAAAAACGCGTACGTACATGTTTTTCAACTGGCACCCATTTAAAATATAATTTAGATTACTTTTCAGTAATATTGTTGAAAATTGTACGATCTTTCGAATTGAGGTGAAAAATAATGAAATTTGTATATGCAACGTTGTCAGATTGCAGCCTCACCGCTTACTTGCGTTTTTACTCGATTTTATTTTGCAAAAAACGCGTACGTACATGTTTGTCAACTGGCACCCACTTAAAATATAATTTAGATATTTTTTTAGCAATATTGTTGAAAATTGTACGATTCATCGAATTTAGGTGAAAAATAATGAAATTTGTATCTGTAACATTGGCAGATTGTGTATGTGTGTAACAATAAGGTGTGTAATTGCCCCTCAAAAATTCAGTTAAATTTGAATCATTTAACGAATCAAAGGAATTTTGGCAAGCGTATTGTGAGTTTAGAATTTTTTTTACAAGATACTAGTTTTTTTTTACATACACGTATGTTTTTCTTATTTTAGAATTTTGTTGTTGTTGGAGGTTCCTATCTTTTTTTTTCATTATTTTGTAAATCAAAATAAAACATTAAATATAAAAAGGGTCGAGTTACAGAAGCAAGGATCTCTGAACACATAGACTTGATTACGATTCCATATGTCAGAAGATCTGCGGACTCTGCTTCAAGGAAGAACACACACAAACACACACACACACACACGTAAATTCTGTATAACGGAAAAAAATACTTCGAAATACTGATAGAAGAATAATCCACTTACCCGTGTCTATGTAGTCGCCAGCTGCTCTGGCCGACAAGCAGATCACACAGGTCGCCAGCATCATTATCACCACAAGGATACGCATTGTCGGTTCGGTGAACGACTTATTTAAGTAGTGTTTTTAGTGTCTATAGCACTGCCACAAGAGTGTCCAAGCGCAACAGTTCCACAACAGTCTTACAACAGTCTCACAACAGTCTCACACGCGCACTCTGCTTTTTCTTGAAATACACACACACTCACACTCACAGCGGGAATCAAATATGCAGCACACGCAACACGTTCGAAAAAAGTGACAAAAAGTTTCAAACTCTATTTAATTTTTGGGGTGGTGGCGCGCGCGCGCGTAATTCAATGGGTGAACAACGGCTAGCGGGAATTCGACGGTGGCGCACAATCTGTATATGCGGAACGCGAGTCAGCCACGGAATAGTCTGTCTGCACGGAGTGCTAGACATTTTATAGCAAGACTCTCGCGAGAGAGCCTACACCCTTCGGTTGCGCGGGTGTATGTTTGCGCCATTGCTTGTACGCTCTCTCTCTCTCTCCCTCTCTGGTGTATCAGATGTCTCTGTGTCGCTGTGCGTCTGTGTAGTTATGTGGCGTGCGCGGGCGGGTGGTTTTGGATGGGTGGCTGCATGCTAATATCGCTTTTCCGGTGCGAAAGCACATCAAGAACGGCGCAAAGACATCTCGTGGCTTTGGATGATTTGTATGTGCGACAGAAAGAGAGAGAGAGATAGTGAATAAATAATAATATATTACCAAGTCTTCTGGCTGTGTAAGCGTATATACTATGTATGCACTTAGTGGCCAATAGACGTATTTATTGCGGCTTGTATGGTGTATTTTGTTTGTTTGTTTTTTTAAGTTTTTGTTGTGGGTGGTAGATCTTATGGATTAGGTGGAGTACTGAGAAGGACTCAGCTGCCGCAAAAGCAATTTCACGTCGTGCGTCTCAGATATATTAGATGTATATATATATATACTTAGTATTCTGTTGCGGCATGTCCTTAATGAAGTGTTGATTAAATCCAAACGGGTGGCCAACCGAGTATTTTTCTTCGTAATGGGACTCTTTGGTGTGGAAAATTGTGCTGGGCAATGTAATTAGCTGTGCCTACTGTTTACTATACTAGACACACGATTGACGAGACGTACTATGTACAGGATGTCCCGTAAGGTTACGTCATTTCCTAGTAGGCAGATAGGCTACCAGATTATGGATAAATGTACTACGTAAAACCATCTTTAGTTTTTCATTTTGAGATTCTGATGGTCATGGTTATGAGCTGGCCATTCCGCAATGCATGGAATGAAGTCTTCTTAGGGGACACCCTATACATGTACATTTTAATTATTTTTCTTGTTTTCTATAACTTATGTCCCAGATGTTGGTCAAACAAACGCAGCGCTGGAAAGGGTTGCTCGGCGGTATGCATGCACTGTGGTGTCGGTGTACAGAAATTCAATTTCAGGATGGTTTCTACGGAGAGGTGCGTTAGCGATGGGGTGTTGGCGGTGGCGGTGGCGCGGCGGTTGTCTTGGTGGTGTTAGTTGAGACGACCAATTATCATTATCGGTGGTGCAGTGAAATTTTGCATGGCATTTTAAAAAGCACTTGGGGAATTGGATTGGAATAGCCGACTGATGGAAGATGCTGTAAGCCAGAGAAGAAGGCAGGGTAAAAATACTCTGTTTCACTTTATCTGATCCAGCTCAAACTTGGCACATAGAATCGTTTGGAAGGGTCTTAGAAAAAAGTAAAATTTTAAAATTTAAATGAAGGGAAATATATTCTTTTTAATCAAACAATTTTTTTATTCAGTTTATCGGAAACAATTTATAGTATAAAAATGGTAAATCTATTTTGGCTGCCATTTTTTGTCTCTAAATTCGCTAGCCAATAGCTGGGTTGGGGATTGTTGGAAGGAAGTGGTAATCAGAAAGAAATGAATGGCAGGAGATTATGTACCGAAATAACTGGTTATCGCTGTCTTGGTGACTGTCTAAAATGGGTGCTGTCAAAGTATGGGTATCATCAATTGAGCCAATTTGAGCGTGAATTGTTTATTGTATCTTTTAGTTTTTGAGAAATCATATTGTCTGGGCTAATGATAAAGCCTCCTAATGTAGACAATCTTATATTTGAAAGGCATGGACATTCACATATGAAGTGTTCTACAGTCTCATCTTTCATCTCACACGCTCTGCACAGCGATGAGTTCTTAACTCCTATTGCATGGAGATGCTTGTTCAGACAATTACCTGTTAGAAGGTTAGTCATCGGTTTGCACCTGTGACGACTGCCATTAATGGGATATCTCGCTATCTTACGATCTGATATGCTGATAAAGTGTTATGATTGTCGATATTTTGCAGATTCTTCCCAAAGAGCAACCTGTAAGTTTTTACCTGCTTGTCTAACCTCCGCACGCACTGTAGTGTGTGATGTATACACTGATGGCTCTGGTCCATACATGTTCATGCTTGATCCAACTCGAACCAAGTGACTTGGTACCCATCTTAGCTCAACGTTGTTTTTTTTTTTTGATATTTCTGTTAGTAGGTTGAGGCACTCTTGAACTTTTCGGGACGTTATCCTATATGCAGCCTGGGTCTCTTGCACAGCTTGACTGTCTGAACTAATTATAACATTCCTGTTTGTTAAATTCGACTTTTTAAATTCTATGATACTGGCTGAAATAGCTACGATTTTGGATTGGAAAATTGTAGCATATTTTCCCAAAGGAATTGCTATACGTATGTTAGGTCTGAAACAGAATACTCCTGCTCTCTGTTTTTGATCAATCGGTGTAGATTATGACGTCATTCTCAACAGGTAGTAAGTGCTTGTACATTCATTCTTCTTCTTCTTCTTCCATCATAAAGTTCTTCCTTTTCAATGCATTTCCGATACAACCAACGATCT
>JAAAKO020042394.1:0-11980 GCA_010015015.2 Bolitophila cinerea
AATTGTTTTTTTAACTCTGATCTATTTAAATAAATGTTGGTTGCAGTAAAATATCGTACTGAAAAATTCGCTGCAATACCAGTTTATTTCAAAATGGTTAATCTGTTTTAAAAATATCGTAAAAAAACATTATTTGTATCAAATTACAAATACCGATTATTTTGCATTTTTAATTACACAATTGTTGGATGTCGAAGACCTGCCAATGGTCGGCCAATAAATTTCTACTAACGTTGGCAGCCAAAAATTACCCGTTTACACTGTTAGCCGAAATGTACAACCAACTTTACGTCCATGTAAACAAAGCTTTACAATTTTTTGGATTTTGGTGAATAGTAAACTTCTTTTGGTTGTTGCTTTTCCGCAATAGAATTTTTAAATTTTTGGCACTTTTTATTGTTAGCTTTTATTCATTAACGTAACATTTTAGGCATTATTATCTTTATTTCATTTTAAATAGATTACAAGCATCGGTAATAATTTTTTTGTTAGTTAGCAGAGATGCAAAAAAAAATGTAATTGTCTACAAAATTTAAATTAAAATTATGTATAAAAAATGTAAAAGATATGTTATAAGCTTTTACTCTTTTATTTCCCAATAAAAGTTGAAATCTATAAATCTATTTCTTATAAATAAATTATTTAATTCAAACAAGCACTGGTAATATCTTTGTTGCATCAATCATTAGTTAGTTACGGAACAAAACACACTGGGCCGTAGGCTGAACACCACTGTTATATATGAATCATAATAAAAGTTTTTTTTTATGAGAATTCGAAAAAAGGAATGTAATGTTTATTTTTTAGGCCAATTCAAACCCAACAGAAAGCGAACGGATGTTCATTTTGATCGCGGATACTTGGTTTGTCTTAAAAGACATAATTGCTCTAATATAAATTTTAAAATTATGAGTGTTTTTTAAATAAATAAACAATTCATTAAAAAACTATATAAAAAAACAATTAAAATACATTGAATTTAAAAAATCATATAAATATCGTAAGTCTGGCAGCCTTTCCTAAAAAATAAATTATAATTATGATATTTTGAGTAAAGCATTATACGCATTTCCTAATCATTCTTTCGGCGTTTAGAAATAGCTTTTCTGTTTAAGATTATTACTATAATAATGTTTTGTATTAATAATATAGTTTCAAATTTATACTATACTCCCAGAATCCTTAAGATATCTATTTTGAAAGAGTTAAAATAATTGTATTGACATTTTTTAAATTATAAGTTTTAATATAAGCTTATAAAATCTTATTCCTCATCACTGGTGCAATCAAAAATTATTCCCATATTAAACGTGATTTACGATTAAATATAGCCTTTTTGAGTACGATTTTTTTATAAAAGAGCTTTTTTAGAGCAACCAGAGCCGACTCGATCGGAGCCTACTCTAAATTTAAATCTCTTGCCAATTATTTTCTATTAATAGTACTATATATAGGACTAAATATAGTACTTAATTTGTACTATTTTCTTGAATGGCAAATTTTAGTTGAAATTAACGTTTTTTTGTTCAAATTCTTTAAAAAATGGCATATCTAATTAAATTATTTATATCTAAATTTAAAAAATAATTTGTGCCTTGAGTTGAAACTATTCAAAAATAGATCAAATGTTTTAAATTTTCCAGTTCTATTAATTGGAAAACACGATTTAATATTTACGAAATATTTTCTACTCTGCGAGCTGCGTTTTACACGATATAATATAAAAAGCTCGCTTGTGTCAGATTTTTTTAAAATTACTCATATATTTTTTAAAACATAAAAGGATGTATAGATACTTTTTTTCCATTGCCTTTACGGTAATGTTTCACATGCATGAAAGTCAGGGGGATTAAAGTTGAAAGGATGAATTTTATACCGCCACCTTTCAACCCTCGAAACCTAAAAAATTTTTTTTTTTAAATATTAATTCGATCAAACAAAAAAAGGATATACACAAAAAAAAAGATTAAATTATTGCATCACAAAAAAAATCAAGAAAAACAATCACCGGTAAAGTAATTACAAAATAAAATGTTTTTTTTTAAACGATATTATTAAAAGCTTGATAAAAAAAATAAGGATTTTATTGGCATTCAAATTGTAAATTACCGAAAGTTCTATTTTTCGAATCACGATTGGCCAAATGATACTATTGGTCGAATTACGTCTAAATAAGAGCTTATGCAGGTTCTATATAGATTTTTTCAGCTAAAAAACGAAGTTTATATGAGTTTATTCCAAGCTTATAATGCTTTATAAAAACTTAATCAAATGTTTTATATTTTTTAACTTGGCTGCAAAAGACCTTACACACAATACAGAATTAACTAAATAAAAGTTTGTTAAGTTTTATCTTAGAGATGCCGTTATTAACCATATCTCTGGTTTTAAGTATCGCATCGCATCGATAACGTAAAAAAGATGAGTTTTCACGCTAAAAAAAAATATTTTAGAGTTTTATGATTGGATGATGCAGTACATTGAAAATTCGCCATATTATATAATTTTTCTTTGATAAAGGCCAAAAAGGGGCTAAAGCGGCTCAAAATTTAAATTTTGTTTATGGGCCCGATACTGTAACTAAGCGTGTAGCACAGAAATGGTTTGCTCGGTTCCATTCTGGAAATTTCTTCGACCAAATCTTGGAATTAATAGAGAAAGACCGTCACATAAGCATAAAAACCATTGCAGAGAAGCTCCATGTAAGCATCGGAACCATTCAAAATCATTTAAAAGCTAAAAATTGTCAAAAAAAGCTGGATGTTTGGGTGCCACACGAGCTGTCGTCGTAAAAAAACATTTTTGACCGTATCGACGCATGCGATAGACTGCTGAATCGCAACAAAATGGGTCAAATACAACAACGTAAAGCGCAAACGGTCATGGTCGAAGCGCGGTGAAGCCTCCTAAACGTTGGCCAAGCCAGGATTAACGGCCAGGAAGGTGTTGCTGTGTTTTTGGTGGGATTGGCAGAAAATCATTTACTATGAGCTACTCCCCTCATGCCAAACGCTCAATTCAGACCTGTACTGTCAACAACTGGACCGCTTGATCCAAGCAATCGCCCAGAAGCGGCCAGCTTTGGCCAATACACGAAAAAAAAATTGTGCCTTATAACTGCAAATATAACTATAGTCCGGACCTGGCACCAGGTGACTACCATCTGTTCCTGTCAAAGGCGAACGCGCTTGGTGGTACAAAGTTGGCCTTAAAAGAGGCCTGTGAAAATTGTCTGTCCGAGTTGTTTGCCAATAGGAACAGAGGCTTCTACGAGCGAGGTATAATGAATCTCGTTGGCAACAAGTAACCGAACAAAACACCGAATATTTGACTTAAATCGGATGATTGTACACATTTTTATCGACATTTTAAAAATGATTAAAAAAAACGAATGAACTTATTGAACAACCCATTATATAACTGACCTAATACAGATTGAAGAAAATAAAAAAAATGTACAAATTATTTTTAATTATGTATGAGTATTTTCAAATTATAATTCATTCGATCCAATATTTCTTGCCTTATCTCATTTCTATGAACAAAACAGTTTTTTATTGGGAATTTAACTTAATTATATTTATTTTTTTGTAGATCTTAACCTTCCATCATTCCACGAGGCAGAAAATGATTTCTACTACAAGGATTCACGGGACATGATCACCCTTATACAGACAATGATTGCTGCAGGTAAGCCAATCTCGTTTTGATTTTTCTAATTAAATTTCTATATTTTTGTATGTTAAGTTTTAATTGCATTTATCACCCAAAAGAGGAAATTAAAAAATTCAAATTCAAACATAATTGTTTTATCTTATTCTATTTTCAATTGATGTTTCTAAAATTGTATAATATTATTTTATCTTGCCTACAATCCGACAATAATAATAATCGACAAATAAATGTGTATATATGTAATTTATAATTTACGATCGGTATCACTCGCGTCCAAAACAAAATCGTAACACCGTGAAATTGTTATCAGATATACAAACCCAACTAAAATATTTGACATTTTTATAATTGTTTCTTTTTTCCATTTATTTTAGGGCACAAATTCGAGGCAACAGAAACAATCAATTTGACGCTGGAACCGGGCATTTGGTGAGTTCAGGCATATCTAATATCCATTTTTTTTTCAAATTGTTGTACATTATGGAATTTCCATTTTATTGCGTGATTATGTTGTTAAATAATTATATACATACATTATGTGTGCACAAAATTACTTTACGTGTACACACGTACTGAGCACTTGTTTTACGTTAAATCGTAAAAATATATATAGCGTGTCTTTGAAATGTAGATAGTGCTCAGCGTGACCCGTTCGCGCATGAGTGATCAATTATTTTTTTAAATCATGCATTTTAAGTGTAAGTCAATATGCGAAGGCCGAAGGCCAGTAAATAGTTTTTGCTAGAGTTTTCTCCAAACAATTGGGTTTTTGATATTTTAATTGCGTGTTTTTCATCTATTCATTTTTTCTAATTTGAACCGATACACAAATTTCCACAACAAATCATTGGGCCAAAAAAATCCAAAAAATCTAAGCAATTACCTTAAATTGTATGAAATATTTTTAGCAATGGCTTACATTCTTGGATAAGAGCAATTTTTATTTTTTTTTATATATCTCTGAGAAATTAAAGAGAGATTCGATTTTATTTCTCTATCCCAATTATTTTCGAGAAATACAAATATATTAAATTTTTAGTAAATATATTACAGATTTCTTGATAGTAACTCGGATTATTGATAACTATGAATTTTCGAGTTGTCTTCTGTTCTTGATGTTAAAAAATCCTACATAAAAACATGCATAATAGCAAAGGCACATTGATTGTATATACGTTTAAGTCTAATTTCATATTTCTCATTTCATTAGTCTATTTTAAATATATCAAATCACTCACTCACGGTTTATTTACAAGTGTCCATTTTCGCTAAAAATGAAATCGATAATAATAAAATGCTGAAACATGCTTATCAAATAAAATTTTAAAACACAGTCACAGTGACTCAGAATTAAATTCGCCAGTCTAGTTTGCTTCCGGCTCTAGGTGACGACTTTAGTAACCTACAGCCTACAGGTTACTGCTATTATTCTAGTAAAAATCTAGCTCCTTTAAGACCATTTTTTTATTTTTCTTCTTTCGTTTCCTAATCTTCTTGATGCATGATATTTTGAAGAATCTCAATATTCTCATCAAAGGTTCTTCTATATCGCGTTTTTGTGTGTATAATAAACATGCGTGTGTGTGTGTGCCCTTATCGCCCGCACGATTGTGTAGTATATAAAATAATATGTTATCGTACGCTTGCCTCGCATTTATCAGTCAATGAATAACTCAAATTTGAATGATAAGCAGCGGTGTGATCAGATGCGTATATCTGTATACGCGTCGTCGTCGGTCGTCCGTATCTTCAGAGCTAAGGTTGTAAAAGTCAACATTTTTGTTTAAGTTTTTTTATTAGGACTTATGTATTCAGTATGAGCGTCTCTCAGAAGATTACGTTTGGGTTTGGGCACTTTGAGGGAATTGATTATAACTAGAAAAACAAAGAAAAAACGTTGATTTTATTTTTTTAAGCGAGCTTATTTATGCGCTAGCGCAATGAGCATATTTATATATTCTACGAGTATATAATGCTTGAGGAAATCAAAAAAAAAATATTAACAGCAAATTTTAACAGATTTCATCGCAAAAATCATAACAAATTTATGTATACAATAATACTCAAAAAGGGTACGATTATACAATTGTTTTTCTGTTATTTAATATTAGACTATCGCATAATAATAATTTCTGCGTTGTGTTTTTTTTAATTATAATAATCTATGTGGATTTGTCTAAATATTAATTGTTAAATTTTAAAGAATATCTAATATCTTCTATCTATCTATATCTATCTTCTTTGCAGATCCTTTATACTTGTAAAATGCCTTATGCCCTAAGTTTCCTTTTTTTTGCACATCGAAACTATTTCGAAATTGCTAGGGTTTGGTCATGTCAATAAATTTTTTTTTTGACAGAATGCATATATATATATATATATATATATATACAGACGTTCTCTTCACGCATAATTTTATCAAACACTAACTTTGTTTTATTAATAGGGCAAGAAAAAAAAAGAATTACAAGGCCAAAATACATAAAATTACAAGGAAATACATCAAATATAAATATCTTTTTACTTGGAAAAGGCTATTCCCAAGGTTGTCCTAATTTTTTTTTTAAGTTCAAATAGGGGTAAAGGTTCTTGTTTATTCTGCCATTAGTTATTTTTTCTTTTAATATAGTCCTTTAACTGTAAATAATACTAAATAATACTCCCCTTCGGAAATTCGAATCGACACGGCTAAATAGGAGAATTATTTGAAGTAAAAATATCGTCCTTTTCAACATGCAGTATAAATAAGATATACCGTGAAGGGATTGAAAAACGTGTTTCGGTATTTTTTAACAAACCGGTTATTTACCTTTTTAGTATTAGAACAATTATTAAAATTAAACTACTCTATATTTATTACCTCAATAAGCCAAAGTTATATCTTGTAGAAATGGCTAGTATAAAAACAAGCAATAAACTTTGGCAGGGCTCATGGTACAATTAATTTGGCAGCGTTGTTTCAGATGAATAATAACTGAGTAACACTTTTCTGGCTCTGTGAGCAAAGAATCTCATAAGAACCTGAGCCAACCATCGCATGGCCTTCCTGGCATGCAAATAAAACCATGAGACTACTATAGTGTAACGCATCCCAGGGAGCGTTCCAAGAAGGATGAGTAGAAGACAGTTATTCGCAAGAAACGGGTAAAAAGTCATTCAGGAAACAAAGCAGGAGGCCTCGTGCCGACTCGATTCACATAGGGGTGATATATGATCAGTCCTACGCAGATCAACGATCAATCTATACCTGGAGAATTTAATTTGGATTAGGCAAAATTTAAATCGGATGTGTGGATAAGCTTAGGACATCCTAAGGCAGACAATTATTGACGAGGGAGCTGATATTATTATTATAAGTGAGCCTTACAAGCAACTAGACAGCTGGGTTAGCGACAAGACAAAATCTGCATCAATTTTGACACAAGGGAAGCACCATAGGTGGTGACTTCAACGCAAAAATGTATTAAAATGGATATTTTTATTTTTTTAATAAGCTATATCTGCTCATTTAAATATACAATTAAATCTAGTTTTAAATGCAATTAGTTCTATTTACTATAGCAACTCTAATAAAATAAAATATTAAAAACTTTTTTAGCATTAAATATTAGTATTCAGAAAATACTGTAGATTCTACACTGGTGAATGGTCAATAAATATAAAAATATTTCATTGGAGAATTAAACTGTTTTTTTCGCTCTTCAGAATAATTGTGTTTTTGTAGATAGAAGATAGAACCTATTGAATATAAGCCCTCGATAAACAAACGTACACTGAAAAAAGCGTTTTAAAAATCGTTTTTGGTTTTTTTTTTTTTCAATAAACCGGTAAGTTGGTTTTACCGTTATTTTTTATTATATTATTTTGTGTCGATGGTTGAAAATTTGTTTAATGTATTATTTCTAGAAATCTGTCATTTCTTCTCTTTTCAAAAACTAGTAAAGATTTAATAAAAAGATCTTAGAAAATGCAAAAAACCAATATAAACATTTTTTTTCTCTATTAAAATTTTTTTTTAAAAACACCAGATTTTCAAAAAAAAAATGTTTTATTTTTTTATAAAAAAAAAATTGTTTACTTATAAAAAATTGATAAGTTAATAAAGTATAGTCGCAAGGTTTTTTCCGCCTAATCCGCTCCGATTGTTGAATAACATATTTTTATTTTTTAATTTATACTATATTCTACAGTTTTATTATTTTTTAATATTTTTTTGATTTTATTGTCTTTTTTGTTTTTTTATTCAAAAATATAAAATTTAACTAAAATGAACTGCAGGTGGATTCGGTCTTGCCGTGAGTGAGTTAGGGGAGGGAGTGAGTGAGTGAGGGAGTGAGTGAGTGACGTCTTGACTCACAGCAAGCTCACTCACTTTTTGGGCTCATGATTCGCCGCTCTGCGATTCTACCTTGAGTGTGCTTTTGTAATCTCAATTCGCCTTTGCATTAAATGAGTTTTGAAAGCAACAATTTTACATTTTTATAAATTTTGTGCTGTTACCTAATCGTTTAGTAAATTAACCGAAGAATTACCGCTTACAAACACGACACTAATGATGGAATAATCATGTGAAACCGAAATACCTGAAAAATTATAATGTATTTGCATGATAATAAAAATTATTTGCCCAAAGCACCACACATTAGTAGGTTAAACGGATTCTTTATTTAGGTCGTGGAGGTTGCTGGTGAGACATTGATGATTTCCGTTTGATTTTGGTAATGTAACTTTTCTGTTTCGCGGTAAATCTGCTAAAACCATTATAATTTCTATTTCTTGACGGTTGCCTGTTGCTTGTCTTCAAGGCATCTCTTCAAGGGTTTCCATTAAAACACCATAAAAAAATTTAAAAATGAAATATATCAAACAAAAATGTAGTTGAATTTATTGCGTTTATATTTCTAAAACTTGACACATTAAATTGCACTAACTCACAAGAAATCATTTCTGTGAGCATTTGACATTTTTCGTGAGACCTCACAAGCCCAAAAAATACAAGTTACAATCGCCATTTATGAGCCGCATACTTCACCGTTTGGGCTTCACTCATATGAGCGAGCTCTTAAAAGACAGAATTCAGCTTCTGACTGGTCTACACGTTCTTTATAGACAGTACGACATTTTTTCTTGAATATAACTAAAATCTAGTACAAAATTAATGTGAACTCGGTTTCCCCTACTCAATTCTAGACGTTTACGTACTGGATTCTATACAAAACCCGCTGGCTAGAATCGCTCGGATAGATTAATTGTATCGAGCAGTACAATTACTATATTCTAACTAGATTCTATAAATTTAAGTTACTATATAATAACTGGAATCCAATTATTTTCAATAAATTTAAATGTATCTAAAATGATTTGAAACCAAAAGAAAACCAATTCGTTACTTGCTGTAAAATGACGAATATCTAAAAATATTTTACGGACGTTTTGCACTTTTAAACAAAATCGGACTATCGTTCGACGGTTTTAGAAATCATAACCTCGAAACGAACTCGATTATAGTCAGTTTAGAAACTGGAAATACCGAATTCGATGATCGAATCGAATTTAAATATATTCCAATACTCCAAGAGATATAACTACATTAAATTTCTCGAAATCAGTGGGGATTTTGCGTTTTTCGGAAAATCCTAGCAAATTGTTGTACGGGAGATAGGTTTTAAAGAATATTACACAAAGACTTTAACATTTATAAACACTCTTGTCAAATTACAGTAATCACTTACAACAAAAGACAATAGCCATACAATTTTACGAAAATAATATTCGAATCATCTTTTCATATTAAATTGTATATTATTGTATTATTGTGCGATATGAAATGTTTAATATGTCTTACAAGTTATATTATTAATTTGTGATTGTGTCCATACGAAAATACATGCTAGCAACAAACACTATTACAAACTGATAAGATAATCATTGTTACTGATCTTATAAACATATATTTTATATTATTTGAATACATAAATTTGTATGTATATTTTCTGTTTTTATGTTTTCGACTTTACGCGGACGCGCGTGGCGCCGCCTTCAATGAATGCAACGAATGCACCGAATGCACCGAATGCATTCATAGTTCATAGAAAGTGTATCTATATTATTATACACAATCATATGTATATTAGTATACATAGTAGTATTATTTCTATTATTTATTATTATTTCTTATGTGAGTGTATATATATTTATTTATATATTTATTCATATGAATGTGTGCGCGTGTATTTCACTCAGAGAGCGCGAAGAGCAGACGGCCCAGGGCGCACTCGCTCTCTGTTATCAGTGATTGTTGTGCTCAATGGTTTAGTAATTTTGAGGCAATCGCGCATGCTCAACGTGACCGTTGCTGTCGCCGTCCTTTGCTGATTCGTTGTGTATTGACTACATGTAAATATATATATATATATATAAGTATATATAAATATACTTTGTTTAAAATATATATATTGTTGCTGTTTTGTTCTCGACGCGGTCAGTTCATATTTACATGTATTCGTTATTTATATTGCCTATCGCGCATATGTCACGGAAAAGGTTCGACGGGTCTTTAGTTCCACACAGTTTTTAGTCTTATTCGGTTCGTGCGGTGTTATGTTGTGTGGTGCTCATTTATAATATATACAACTATTTCTGATTTCTGTTGTTAAAGAGTGCCGAAGTTTAAGAAATTCAAAAATTCTCACGTGTCTTACCTTTTTTCTGCGTCATATAGATTGTGTTGTGTTGTGAAAGGTCTTACAACTTACAATTTAAAGACATATACACTAAATGTACTTCGGCGGACTTAGGTGACGTGGTTTTGAAGTGTTGGTGTATATTATTGTCTTTGGATCACGGACACCGGCTGCAGAGACTTAAAATAGCACACAAGTGTCCACTATCATCACAGACGATAGATAAACATTTGATTAGGAGACATCAGCAACATCTAATCCCGAAATTGAGGTGAAGATACTTAAAATTTTGTACATGTTAATAAATGCACGTAAAATGTGCAAGCTCGATTTTGCTGACGTTTTCGGAGTGCAGAAGCATAATTATAAATTTTAATATAAATATATATATTTATACAAATACATGCACACGGCATATGCATATAATTGATATGTGAATGAAACACTTTATGTATATTATTACTATATAAATAATTTCTGTGTACTCGAACAAAAAAAAAAGTATAATATATGTATTCGCGTTACTGGCGTGCGGTTTTCAGGTGTAATTGCTTTCAGGCGCGATGTGCATTCATTTGGCGTGTCGCTGTGTTGTCATTTTTTGCGTATATATTTTATGTATATATCTATATCTATACATATACATACAAAAATATTATATTGTTTTGCATATGTTTTGTGTATATTTATTTGTATGCATACAGAGTCGCCGTACACATCAATTTGATGACACTTCGCATTTCAATGCATTTTTTTAGGGCTTCGTGTTCGCTCTTTTTGATGTTTTGTGAAAAGGTTGAAGATGAATTAACAACACTTTCATTAATGTATTTTATTATTAATATTTTTTAAACGTACAGCATTTATAATTTTAAAACATAAAAGCCTTTACAGAAACACAAGCGACGTAAGGTCCCATGCTAAGATCGAACAAGTCCAATCGCCAGACAAAAATCTCTAAAATGTGTGAACATAAAATTTTACGGGATGAAGAAAAATCTATTGATTGTACTCAATCGATCGTGGCAGCTTGCTCTACACCACACTTTTCATTTTTTAAACTAAAAAACCCTTTTAAAACGGAGTCAAAATAATAAGTTTTTATTATGTTATGGAAATAGAAGAGAGTTTGGATGATGCCACAAAAAAATAGTGTTATTTTATTTATTTTCTTTTATTTCTCTCTTATTTTCATGGACCTGTGTTTTTTATTCGTTCACCGATCGAAAAAAGTAATATATATTTTATTACTTTCATAATTGATTCAAAAATTACGAAAATCTATTACTTTTTTTCTAAAATAATAAAATTCATTATATTTTAATATATTTTTTCATTATTTTCTAGTAAATATTGCATTATTAAATTGTATTTTCAATTTTAGATCTTTTTCAATAAAAATAATAAAATGTATTATAAAATAATAAGAATCAATCAAACAATGATTTATTTCATTATTTTGTTGTAAATATTTATTATTGAAATAGTATTTTCATTTTAAAATCTTTTAACACAAATTAATAAAATCTAGAGAAATAATAAATACCAAAAAAAAGTAATAAGAAATGTCCATTTAATTTATTATTTTGTTGTAAAAGATATTATAATTTTTTTAAAGTTAT
>JAAAKO020042405.1:0-27204 GCA_010015015.2 Bolitophila cinerea
TTCATGAAACCAAGCATGGAATAAGCCTTTGAAATTGTGAAGTTTACATGTTTGCTAAATGATAACTTTTCATCAAACCAAGATAAACCACTTATACTTATTGTTATTATAAAGCTCGAACAATTTATATACTCTTTGATAGGTTGCGCCCTCGCGAATCATTTTGGTCGGCGTGTTATGATGGGTAGGTACTCCCTAACCCATCTTCTCTGGAAGGCGTTTGCCATCTGTTGTGACATTCTACAGTTGCCTTTTAACACATCTTTTTCAGAGAATATGCCAGGTGGTTTACAACCGTTTGAGCTTCCCAAGATTAGGTGGTTGCGTGTTAGAGCTTTATCGTCTACAAAAACCCACTTTGTGTCAGCGTTAGTGAACTCCTTGATGATGTCATTCTTGTTGACTTTATCAAACTCCTGGCGCATCTCGTTGTCAGCATCCCGAAAGTTCGTCCCGTTGTCACTGTAGAAAATGAGTGGTTTTCCTCTTCGAGCTTCGAATTTGTATGGCACGAATAGTTAGGCACGTGAAAAGTACTCTCCATCGTTTCTCCGAACTTCGTCTGACTGTTATAGGAACTAAATAGGACCAAAATAACGCCCACTTGTGTTAAGGGACTCTGAAACGACGCCAGTTGTCCAATAGGCAGGTCAGCCATCTCTGGGTTTTTCGGAGAAGCTTTCAGGTTTTCACATATTTGGCATGATGACCGTACCTTGTTCAGCGCGACTCGTATTCCAGGAATTTCATATTTTTGTCGATGCTCGTTGACAGTGGTCTCGTGATTGCAATGGTGGTATTTCCGGTGGTAGTGATCGATGATTAGGTAAGTTATGGCGTGTTACTATGGGAGAATGATAGGTCGTTTCTGGTACTCACTGATTTCGATCGCCAATTCGATACGCCCGCGTACACGAAGCACACCTTTAGATTCCAAATACGGCGAGTAACTGGTGATGTGGCTGCTTGTTTGAATCGTGTTTCATCGTGTTTGGCGATATAACACTGACTTTCTGCAGCCTCAAATTCCTCGGTTCCCGTTTCTGTTTTTATCTTTAGCTTTAGAGTTTTTGCTTTGAGGTTTGCAATAAATCTGAACACGAATGCTTGGGAGCGTACTAATTTAGTCTCCATAACTCGTTCGTAAACAGCTGGACTATGTACATTAACGACAAATGATAGTCTCAAATCTTCCTCGTAATTTTTACCTGGAGTGGTTTTCGAGGTTGGACAATGTTTTGCGGATGTCGGCAAAAAGGAGGGACCGTGAACCATCGACTGATGTGTTAGGTTTCCGAAGGGCACGTTTCAAAGTATCAACAGACCTTTACGCTGTGGCTGATACGGCGGTGTGAAAACGTGATGTATTCCATTTTCAGCACAAAAGTTTGCGATCTTTTCCGATGAAAACTGGATTCCATTTTCTGATAAATATCTCTGGTTATTTGGTCAAGGAATAAAACACAAAACCTAGAGCAATCAATTTGGTACGTTCGTTACCAGAGCTATTTTGATGAAGTTGCTTCAAAATTTTGGATTGCAATTCGGTGACCTTGTAAAAATCTCCCAAAATCTCTTATTCTCTTTGTGATTTTATTAAAAAAAAAGAAGAGTGATGCGCTTGCGCAGCACATGACTGTTGTTGTATACTGAAAATGTTTTGGGGCTATTTCATGCCGCCTGCAATATCTTTGGAAAAACAAGTTTCTCTCTAAAAGTAATCCATTTTAAACCAAAGATAGTAAATCTCACCTACGGTACAACTGTTTTTCGCTTAGATCACAAATTTGATTAGTTTTTGGCCAAGAAGTTGTGTGATACCTCTCTTTTGCAAAAAAATCAGCTTAAGGAATTTCCTGACTCACCACTTTGAATATTACTGGAAGTAAAGTCAGTACATCATCAAGTACATGACGACAATAAAGTTGTATTGCTTCAATCACACTGTCTTCTTCCGGTTTTGACTGCTTGTTAATTAGTCTCGAGAGAAAATTTGAATGGCAAAAGTGCAGTGTAGAGATGTGCTCAATCGAGGAATCGTATGATATGAGTATCATAATCGTCTTGGAGTGTAGACTGATACACCTTTCTTTGAGCCAAAGTAAAATTAAACGACGACCAAATATCAACCGGTCTTTCTTGATCTGGCTGTATAAAGCTTTTTTGAGCGACTTTGAATAGCTTTTTGAGTGCCATCTTCGAAACTATGTAAAATTACTGCACCGATACCATGACTTGATGCATCTGCAGCAACAATGATCTCCTGATTTGGATCAAAGTGTGTCAGTAAAAGATTTGAGTGGGAAATCTTTTTGGCCTTTAAAAAAGCGTTTTTACAGTTTTAGTCTAGATCCAATATGCATATTTTTTAGAAGTTCGTCCAAAGTATAGCCTTTAATGGAACTGGTCGGCGCTGACAAAATGCTGGTAAAATTTTGATTCGCAATGAAAGTTTGACTTTAATCTTAAAAAAACACAAAAATAAGTTCGGCTTTAATCTTTAAAAAAACACAAAAATTCCTGGAAACCTAACAAGTACAGCGTTAGACAGATGATCAGAGTTAGATTCATCGTCTTTCCGCATATTGCACTAATTGGAAAGTCCCATTGTTGATATAGCTCCATCCAGTCTAAGCCAAAAATGTCCAGTCTATCGGTGTCACACACACTGCAGGTACCCCGTTTGATGGAATTACCTAGGCTGATGGGTACAGCTGTTTAGCAATTGAACTCGGCAATGATATTTATTGTTCCACTTGATGTGTTTGTAGCACTTGATTTTGATTGTGTCTTCGGTGAGCCAATCTTCTTCTACGTGATTGTTGAAATAAGCGTAATGTGTTTGGGCCTTTTCTATTATTTATCGCGTTTACACTTGATAGTTGATACAGCACGTGCAGACGAACGATCGAAATTTGGATTTAGTGCTGCTGACTGGAGCTTGTTCTCTTGGTTCAGGTGATTTGCCTAGATTTCCGCAATTACCATCTTTGAGTCCAATTTTACAACATTTGTTACATTTGTGTTTTTTTATAGGGCAGTCCGACAAATAATGAACCGCACTTCCAGCAAGGAGTTTTTGGAATCTATAGTTTATACTGATTTAATTTCAATTTACTTTTTATTCTGATGATTTTCACAATATTTAAACCTACAAAAATATATATTTTCGAACTGTTATCTTTCCATAATATAATATATAAGTCAAGTCATAAACTTTGAAATGACTGTTTTCTGTAAAATTATGTTCGGTAGACGGGCTGTGTGTACAAAGGGCAGGGACGAAATCAATACGTGTTAATAACTCGCACTTACTGGAAATTCCAGGTTCATGTGAACAGTTTCAGTTCAAAATCCCAGGCAAGAAGGATGTTCAGTGGTTTAACCGGACCTATCGGCCTAGGAAACACACGTTTCCTTAATTGTAGCGCGCTTACAGCCCTGGACATCTGAGGGCATCACAAGCTAAATGTCTTTTTTGTGTATATAGACAAGCAAACAAGTAAAGCTCGACCTACACGACCACTTAGTCATCAATGACACCGCTAAACCAACAAAAGGGTATTCAAAGCTTCAAAACCATAATCCTGAATGCATATCTTTAATATATTTGAGTCTCGTTCGTTATCAGAATAATCCAGACAAATCACTCCACGTTTGGTATGCAAAAATTGAACATATTATTTTATAATCATTTATTTTCTCAAATATAAAGAGCTAAAGCTCATATAATATATAATAACGATAAAAAGTTATTTGACAGTAATTATATGGATTTTATTGATACCGAATTTACTCACAAAAATTGTGACATTTCAGCGTGCCTTTAAAAATGTTGCCAAAAAAGCGTCCCAAAAATGATGATCAGACGAGGCGTTAATGTCGGTTTTGTGACGCAATTGGGACGAGAATTAATTTTACATTATGGTATATTTATAACTGAAAGTATTTTAAATTATGTGAGACTTCCACGAAAAAAAAATGTAATCAATTTTTTTTGATGCGCAAATGTTAGTATCTTGGAGAGCAAATATTTTACCACGGTTCAGTGAGCGTTATTTTTATACGGTATCTCTTAATTTGCTGAATCACGATTGACCGAATCCTTATTGAACGAATTATAAGATGGACCGAATTGATAATTCAAATATTTTTTGGGAAAATTAAAACAAAACTCATTTGGTAAAAACAGCAATCTCTATTACATCCCTAAAACTCTTAATTCAGCCAATTGAATATCTTCTAAACGTGTACATTATTGTTTTAAGCCCTTTGAAAAATACCTGTAACACAATTTCAATTTTGCAAATCCTCAAGTACAAGTCCCTGGAAACAAGAGATCCTTTAAAAATGATAATACATTTTAAAACTGATGATGCAAAGGAGTCTTAGGTCTCAATTTTCATTCTCAAAACCAAACGAAAGCAAATTCGTAGGGACTTAATATTTTTCAAAGAAATGATTTATATATATAATATAAAATAATGTAATTCTCCTCCAAAGAGTTCTTCCCTAACAGTTAACAGTTCAACATAACGTAATGTACTCTGCCGCATTTTGAGTTTAATTTGTGATTAAAACCAAAGTACTAACAATATGCGAGTTTATGATTATGTGAAGCATACATTTTGCAGCCCTCGAAAACATATATCGTATGCGAAAATCATGTAAATAACACACACACACACAAACGTCCGTCGCTTCGTTGTTTGTGTATACCTTCTCTCGTTCACCCACCTACATAGAGCTTTATTGTTAGGGCGAATGTATTGATTTTATCATACCCCTTTGTCGCATCAGGCAACAGAGGATGATGACTATACTATGCTTAGGAGTATATATATATATACGTTGACTGTTGAACGCTATTATAACGCATGAATAACATTGAAAATTGTTTATTTTTCTCGTAGAATTGTCAAACGTACCGCACCGAAATTTAATTATACTTTAATTTACCTCTAATTCACAATCGTCTCTCCACCAAAAGAGGGGAAGCATAAGCAAATCGTCAATAACGTGTGTGTGTGCCTTTGATATTCTATGATTATATGCTGCGTAGCATAATTTTCTCATCATTTTCATTTTTTAGCCCCACACTCACACGCGGATATCGTTAAAGTGCGATTTGACTTTCCATGCATATATATATATATATATATACATAATAAGATGCAGATATATATGCGCGAAGGGCATGACAAATTCTAAGCCTCTTCTCCACGGTTTTGCCTATACACTTATCGCGGCCTCGGCGGCGGAGCTGCGCGTGTGTGCGTGCATGTGCCTGTTTGGTGGTGGTGGTGTGTGTGTGTGTGCCGTTTTGCGAAAGTCTTTAAAATGCCTAAATTGTTGCTTATCAATTTCTAGATCGTTTCGTGCATTTGCATAATGTGTATTTCATATTAAATTGCTCTCTGTAAGTATATATATATATATATATATAAGTAATATTGTATATTGTTAACCTGGTTTTTGGCGGCGCTGGCGTGCCTTTATATATATTATAAAATATAATATATATACAACTATTTTATTGCTATCCACATGTATTTATTATACAAAGAGTATACATCATACTCTTTGCTAGTGCTTCGAACTCATAAACTGCATGAACTAAAGATTGCCATATAATTTAAGAGTGCTTTTTCTGCGTATGCTGCGCGCGTTCGCCAGCATCCGTGGCCGAGCACCGGGCGCGCGTTTGCAGGCTGCTTTGGCTGGCTGTGTACGTGTACACATATTTTTTTTCGCTGTAGGGGATGTTCGTGTAACTTATGGATAAGCATATCTGCATACTAATCTTTTTATCTCGGATGCATTTATGTGTATTATATATCTATATATTTTATATGTATATGGTATATAGTTATATGTATATTATATATATGGGAGTAAGTGCACCCATATGTAAGTGCGTTCGTTATGTTCAGCGTTCATATTTGATATATGCAAACCGCGCGGCGAATCCAAGGCGCACAAGCAAACAACATGCGATGTGCTTTTACCCATCTATACACATGCAATTTATGCTGTTGTGTTTTTCAAAATGTTTAAAATAAAATTATCATTAGGAAATCGTGTTTTTCTGTTTTGTAAATTGTTGTGTAAAAACGGTGGTATGCATAATAAATAAATTACAGGTTTATATATACGTGTTGTACATTTGAACAGTGGTGGACGCATGAACGGTATACATTGTCTTGTGCGAGGTACTTATTTAAAAGGTCTGCTAATTATTGTACCCTGTTTGAAAGAGATAATTGCACAGAAACATTAGACTCGAAAATAGAAAAAAATCTTGGAATTAAAAAAATACTGTGATTTCAAGAAAATCACGGAAATTGTAATATCCCAAATTATTTTGAGAAAAGTTATTATTATAAAACAATTCGGGATTTTTAAATTTACGTAACTTCCATGAAATCACGAATTTTGTAACTGCGGAATTTTAAATTTAAGTTTTTTTTGTGATCTGGAAATATTTTGCTTTACAAAGAACCACAACAATAGTATTTTTATTATTTTAAAAAATTGTATTCAATTCTAGAAATTTTAAATCCAAGAATTTTGTAATTAATGTGTTACGTCACTTACCATTTTAAGTAAACAATGATATGAGTGTTCCTAGATTTAAAAAATTCTATGTTTATACATATTTAATACATAAAAATAAATATTTGTTAGTTATAATAGCGTATAGAAATACACATACACGCGAAGATCAATTATACTCTTAAGTTAATAAAAGCAAGTTAACAATAACATTAAACAAAAATACTTGACAATTTAGAGAACTTTTAAAAAAAATAATTTTGAGCAGTTAGAATACATTTGGAGCTAATTTACAGTTAAACAATTGTTACCAAAAAAATGTTGTTTCCATAAAAATATATTGTTCAAAAAATGATTATAAAACCAATAATAAACTGTTTATTGCAAGAGAAAAAATCAAACGAAAATAAAATGAAGATTTACAATTTACTCATTTTATTCCTGAAATTTATATATATATTTTTAGAATTTGTTTTACAATACAATTTTAAAACTGAATATATGGTTCTTACCATACCATGTTTTTTGATAGAATTACAACTGAACTAGGGCAGCCTAGAAAAAACATTGACATCCCTCCTCGGATAATGGCAAAGAATACCGTTTTGTAGACTAAGTATAACAGTTTTTTTATTGTTTGCCCATAATAAGATCCCCTGTGTATCCATCAAATCCATCTATAAAAAAAGAAAATATCTTTATTAAAGAACAATTTAATTTTACATTATTAAAACTGAAAACCATACTTAAAAGAGGATATAGAAATACAATAAGAAATTAATTGAAAACAACTTTTTGTCACTTTAAAAATATAGTTTTAAAAACAATAACTACTTCTTAAAAGTCTTGGGAAATGAATAACATAGTGATGTATGTTTTATAATGTACTTATAATTTAAATAGCTGAAGCATTTCTGCGCCAGCCACTTCAATAAAAATTCATAAATTTAATAGAAAAACATCAGAAATAAGCAATAACTAGAAAAATCAAAAAAGCAAATAAAAAAAACGATTAACTACGCGCAAAAACTTATCATAGATATCAATTAACTAGAACTATTATTATTATTATATATATTTTTTTAATATTTCATTTTTTTAAATTTATTTAGTTAAATAACTTAAAAGTATTTTTTCTGACATAATAATAATATTTAAAAATGTAAAAATGTAAAAACATGTTTTTGTATAACTATATATTTTTTATTTTTTTTATTATTTTTTTTGCAGACGCTGACATTGATAGATTCAGTAGAATATAAATTAAACAAGAATCAGAATGAATCTTTCAATGCATCCACAATGGGATAATTGAAAGGGGTTCGAAAACTGCGTTGAAATGCATTGATATTTTTCATTAAAGTCTTTTAATCGAAAACATCTCGAAATCGATCTCGAACGTTTGAGTGTTGTAGTGTTGTAGAATGTTTAGTCATCGAGTCGAATACAAGTTTCACAACCATAATTAAAAATATAGAAATATGTATAAAAACGTCAGAGCCAAAAAAGTGTAATATTGAAATAAAACATCACATAACAAATAACCGCACATTAACACATAAACAACATGCGCAATGTCGTCGGCGGCGAAGCTAAAAAAATACTACTAACTAAATCTAAACCATCTGAAATGTCTATGTAACGAATTCTCTGTCAAGACCATAAGAGTAATCACTTTATTAGCAGATAAATGTTGACGGAGATTTTGCATTTTTTGCGCCGCAGTGTCCACATTAGGACGATTATCAAACTATTTTTACTGAATAGTTATCAATAAATAAATAGAAATGCCACCTCAACTTTTTTTGCTTGGACATAAAGTTATTTTATAAAATGAATGCCAAATAAAAAACCAACCCCACTATACAGACAGACACAATCAGTTAGTCTGATGAAGTGTTTTTATTTTATTATATAGTGGTCGTAAAGTTCCACTAAAATACTCGAAATGATGTACAGAGGTAGTGTACGCTTAATTTAGTTTAATCAAACCATCAACAATATTTAAAATCAATTTAATTTTAAAAACTAAAACGTCTCGTAGAGGACTATCGTCATCGAGAAAAATTAAAAACGTCTCGATGAAAAACTGTTAGCGACTCCAAAATCACTCGTACCCTTCGAGACGGCCATTTTGCAAATCACTCGAAACGATCGAATCAAGTCTTACAGACTTCCACTACTGACTGTTAATGAATATGGCCTCAACATGACAAGTTAAGTAGTTTATCTCCTCACAGCAAACATTTTGACAATTACTTTATTTAAACGGATTGAAATAAATCAGTCAAATTCCGTTTACGAATCCACATATGTCTTTCTTTGATTTGTGGTCCGATTTAATAAGTTATTGCACTTTGGTCCCGCATCTCGCCGCTCTCGTCACAAATCTGGCGCCCTAAGCATGCAAAGGGCATCCCAAAAAAATGAAGCGTGTTTTCGTTTCAACTGCTAAATTGCATCCGATTAAAGAATTTCAGTTCACATATTCAAGTTTTCACTGGCATTTTGCCGCCCCAACCAAAGTGTGAATTTTGTAAAGTAAAATAGTTGTTAAATGAAACTGATAAAATAATGTAAAATAAATTTGTAGATAATAAAAAAGTAGTTATCAATTTTTGACTTAAAAAATATATAAACAATATGTCTTAAAAATATAATAAAAATAAATAAAAAAAACAAAACTAACACTATCACTAAAATGTGTCCATAAAAATTATAAATGTTTCAAAACAAACTCTTTGTGCAAAATCTAATAAAATTACACGATTTTCCATTAAATATCGAAAATATGCTGAATCATATTTATGCCAGTAATAATAAAAAACATATTCTATTCTATATTCTATTGAAGATATTTTTCATGGTGACAATATTACTACTAAAAAATAAATTAAAAAATTATAATTAAAAATAAACATTTTTTTCCTTGTTACAATCATGTTTTCATTGTACGAGGGTCATTTGATAATAAACTTATTTTTTGAATAGATGTTGCTTAAATCGGTTAAATGAATTTATTTTCTACATCTGGCCACTCTTTTACAATAATAACTGAATCAATCAGTTCAGTTGATTTTGTAAATTACTTTATAAATCAACCGAATTTCTTAACAATAGAACAATGGAAAAAATGAATTTTGCTTGTCGATTAAACCCTTCTTGTTGCGAGAAAAAAACATAAAACATACTAAAGAAAGGTTACACTAATATTATTGTGAATCTGCTCCTTCACATTTCACGGTTCACAAGTGCATTACGGAATTTCGTTGCGGTAGTACGAGTACAAAGAAAATGTCATCTACGGAATGCCCCAAAATCATCAGAAATGAAGAAACCATGAAAGGCCGCCAGCAATTGATGAAACATGGGTCCATCACCACTGGTGTGACACCAGAGATGAAGAAACAGTCAAAACAGTGGACTTCTAATGGCCAAAGTGATCCACAGAAGGCCAAAACGGTCCAATTGGCCGGATAGGTATGGAATATAGAATATATGGATAAGGGAAAAACAATCACAGGAGCATATTATTATGCTTTACTTGACCGATTTAACGCTGAATTGAAGAAAAACGCCACTATTTGGCAAAGAATAAGATCCTTTTCTACAACGACAATGCACCGACTCAATCGCTACTATTGCTATCCACCCACCAGATTGCCCTCTTCTGCCTATGTCCAAATATTCTGTCTGGTTTTTTTAAATTATGTTATTGCTGAAACGTATGCCTATTTTGCTAACTTTCCCAATTCAAATTATTTAGATGGGTTCATAAAGTTAAAATATCGGTAAATTAAGCTTTATATAAACTAAAAGGATAAATAATAAATTAAGTTTTATATGAACTAAAAGGATAAATAAAGTAAAATAAAAATTACAAAAAAAATCACTTTTTTTCAAAGTAGGGTCATTATCATATAGCCCTCGTAGGAATAGTTTATAATACTTATATATATATATATAATATTTTGAGCAAGATTTATTTGTATCCGAAGTAAATATTTTTTATTCATCTGATAAAATTGTTTATATTTAAATAGCGACCGTTTAAACGTTTAATATTTTGACTTGGCATGTTAACATATTTATTGCAAAGTAATTAAATTTTTTATAGCATAAAATAAAATCGGTCAATAAAAATATATGCATCTAAAACAAAAAAAGGCACTAAACTAAACCAAAAAACAAAAAACTAGCAGTAAAAAAAATTTTTTTTGTTGTTTTAGTAATATTATATGCAAGGTTTATTTAAATTTTTATTTCTTTGAGGTGAACGTTTTTAATTTTTATGTTATCAATACTTTTTGTGGTCGATTTTTTAAGTACTTAGTGGATCACAATATGTTTTTGGTGAGCGCTAAATTCGTATTCATTATTTAATACTATAAGATTTGATGTTTATTTATTTTCTTCAATTTTTATAATTCATAAACTCTTTCAATATAAAAAACGTATACATTTGTTTGAAGTTTCTGCTGACCACTCACATTAAAACAGACACATACACAAATACACACACACACACAAACATAATCACACACAATCTCAATCACTATACGAGCGCAACGCAATCCAGCCGGCCGTGTATGAGTAGAGGTACTTAAAAAGACGTTACCACCACATATAATATATAAACACAAATCACATATTCTCTTTATTGCCGCTTGCATGCAAGTCTTCTTTAAATTTGAGCTGTGTCTGTGTGTGTGTGTGTGTAAAGTCCACCGGTCGTCGCGTGCCATCAAAGACATCGCTTGCACATTTATATATATATACAAGACGACACAATATACATGACAACATTATTCAAATGCATTGGCGTGCATTGTACAATGCACAAACAGACACACACACTCATACACACATACACCGAGAGAAGGGCAGCTATATAACAATTAATAAAGAGCAGCGCACGCAGAAAAAACGCATTAAATGACACAGAACTCGAAACACACACAAGCGCAGCACAATTTATATACATAATATATGAAAAATAACTTGTTCTGTGCAATGACGATGATGCCAAAGCATAAACAAGAAATACCGTCGCGCGCATTTTATGCGAATGATAAAAAAGCATATATTATTATTCGTTTGAGAGTCATATAAATATATATATATATATATATATTTATGCTGTACATATATGAACGCAATGTTTTATGTGCACCGCGCGCGCGCACACTCGCTTATACATAAAATATGATTATCTACCCGGCTGCTGGTGCTGATGCTGAGGCTGCCTTAAAAGCGAGCTCGCGCGTCCGTCTTTGTCCCAAGTACATAAAACATTGTTAACCATCAAGCGCGCTCAGCATAAACATGTATATACTATGGATATACATATATGTTCAGATTATGTATATATGTAATACGAGTATGAGAGAGTGTGTATGAGTGTGTGTGTGTGCGAGCGTGCCACAGCATAAAACCACAGTGTGCGCGCCAGTGTACATAGGAGAGATCTGGTTTATTTACAGCGAAAGGAAGGGATAAGAGGAGGTTCCCGAAGGCGTGTTCATTTACCGAAATGTTTTAGGCGCCGTATACCCCGAAGCTTGTGCTCGGGCAGTAAGAATCGGTCGATTGCGCAGTGTGTATCGTGTGCGCGCAAACTTAGAAACATTTTCTCACAATCTCTGTGTATCATATATAAATATATTAAAATATATACATACATTTATATGTATATATACAAATATATCGGGGTCTGTGTTGTATGCTTTTGTGCTTATGCAAACAGTGAGTGCGATTTTCCGTGAGTAAAAACACCACCGCCGCCAGCCGTGCCACCCTTCGTGTGTTCTCTGTACGGGCTGCCGTCGCCGTGTACCGTTTTTCGCCCCCAAAACATTTTTGCCATAATTGCGCTTCGAGCCGTTCAAACCATTTTTTTTGAGCGTGAGCTTTTGTGTATGTGTGCGAGTGTCTTCGCAAGTGCTCCTTCGGATTTCTCGCGTGCCGTTCCGCGTCCTGTCTCAGCGTGAAAATTCATTATCCCTGGATTTGTGTTGCGTCGGAAAACATGAGAAACTAGTACGCTAAACAATCGACCGAAACGGTTTGATCTACTTACGAAACTGTGATATCTGATTTTCATTTATTATTTGTTTTTATTTCGTTTAACTATATTTTAAATATAGAGCAATTGTAAAAGCCTTATCGGAAAGTACTTATTTAAGACCGCAGCAATTTAGGCCATTTAATACAGACGATTTAAAACCATTTTCTCTGCTACACAAGTGCCATTATAATTAAATACGGACCAACATCGCCGTGCACGCAAATCTAGATCGCATTAAGTGCCTCGTTAATACACACACACTATAATAATAATAATCCACACGGCGTGTATTTGAATTAATCTCCACGGTCATAACAACACCTTGTGCCGCCACCACCGCCACGCCGACGCCGCCGTTCCGTTGCAACAGATGGACTCGCGAAGCCTCGCTGGGTCATTATTTACGCCACATTATACGGATTTAATGACCAACTCTCTCGCGCGCGCGCGTGTGAATATCAATCTTGCTCCTCGAGTGTATAATAAGTGCGCGTTCGAGTCGTAATCGCTCACACAAAAATAAAATAAGTGAATACTTAGTAAAAATAGAAATCATACTCAAAATAATTACAAAGATATATTTTTATGGTGCAAGTGTGTGCATTAAAAAGAGTATTTAAATTCGACGCAGTTCAAAAAGTGCCAAACAAAATTTCGAAAAAATAAATAAGTGAAAAATTTTATATATCGCACAAGTTTTTTTACCACTTGCATCACATATGCACTTCTTCCAGAGGACTAATCCGTCGGATTCGGATCAAAAATATATTATGGTAGGCTTTTGTTTTTTTAGTGATATTTTAGTTATGTTTTTTGAATGCGGTGAAATGTTACCATGGATTTTATCAGGGCAGACAAAATATCATCCCGAAAAATCGTCCATTAACTATAGTCCTCTTTGCATAGGTTTTTTCTTGGGCCTGAGAAGAACGTGGGATACATTTTATGCCGCAAATTTGATTTATAAAATTCACTGAATAATTTTTATTTGTTTTAAATGGAGATTATTTCTTGTAATAACTTTTTCAATGTCTCCTGTTTATAGAAGCCGTCGTCATAGCATAATAATAATAAATTATACTTTTAATCCGTTTCAACTAATAAGTTTATAGAGTTAATTTAAACTATAAAAAATAGATTCAATCAATTAAAAAAAAATATTTATTTAAATATTTCAGTATTTGAAAACAACCAATAATTTTAATAGAAAAAAAACAAATTCCCAATATTTTTGATGGAATTGGAATTAACTTGGTACTAAATTCAGCAATATATCAAAAACCTTTTTTAAATGACAACACGCACTTATTTTATTTTAAGGTCAGTGGCGAATCAAAGGGATGCTATGGAGGCTTTAGCACCCCTTGGAGCACAATAAATATTTAAAATATAAATTTTATTGTTTTTTTAGTAAAAATTGAGAATTTTGTAGTACATAATCTGTAATTGTCTAAGTACAAAATCAATTTTAATACAATATTTATAATATTAATTTATAATATAATAAGCGTTTTTCATAATACAAAATATTACTATTCTCTAAGTAAAAAATCAGTGATTTTATTTTAACATAATTACATAAACTTTATTTTTCATAATAAATTATTTTCTTTTTAGAAAAAACTGTTTTTTATGTACAAAGTCGATGGTTTCATAATAATCAGTAATTTAATTAAATAAAAATTATACTGTTTCTGGTAAATCCGTCTTTTATTTATGAAATTTTTTTTATTTATTTATGTGAATTCAAATTATCTTGTAATTAACAATGTATCTATTATATTTTTTTAATTATGGTTATCTTATAACAAACTCACAAATTTACTCGCAGACATTTTATTATGAAAATTAGATAGATCTTTTTTTTCAATTTATGATTTCATTTTTTAAGACATTTTTTTATTTTTTTTAGATATAATGTTATTTCCTAAAATTTGTTTTTTTTGTATAATTATATTTTTTTATTATTTGATTAATTTTGGTTTCTTTAATATGTTTTATGCCTAATAACCTACATAATATGAAAATTTAAAAAAGCAGCACTCCAATTTCTCAGGTGAATCCATGCCACTGCCTATGGTACAACCCAAGAAACATTTTTCTGTATAACATCTGGAATATGACTTAACGAAGCTATTATTTTAATTTCTCCTCCGCTAAATAGGAGCTAAAATATTTATTAAAAATTTATAACTATTAATTAGCTAATAATTATTATGCAATTTTTATTTTGGTTTAATTAATTAATAATTACATTAATGCTACAATAGCAATAATATTTAATTGTAATCGATAACCCGATACACAAATATCCAGTTTTTCAAATATTCATTTTATAATTTATTTTCATTAATGCTCAATTTAAAATGAAAAAAAATGTAAGCGAAAAACTTTGAATCCCTTGCACATAATTTGCTTCTCTAGCCATCTTGATTTTTATTTTATAGTTCTTCTATTATTGTGTATTAAATCACTGCAACATGATATAATTTAATGATCTTTTTCTGTAATTGCTCTTAAAAATTGAATATATTTTCAATTCAGTAAATAATTAAGTAAATAGATAAAAGTGTAAGGTGAATAAATCCAAGTATTGTACAGAATTGATGAATAATTGAAAATTGACAATATGAAAAAACAAAGGAGAATCACTACAAAAAAAAACTATATCTTTCAACAATAAATGTGAATATAGTATAAAAAACATACATCAAAACATTGATTTATGTTACAAAAAACATCACAAAATAAAGATTGAAATAAATTTCACAATTTAAAACTGAGTGAATTGAGTTACTATTTTTAGTTTACTAAAACAAAATTATACAACCCCACAATTTTTTATACATATCAATTATTAATATCAATTATCAAATTTAGTAATAATTTTATATTTAAAATTGAACAAAATCAATATTAAAAATACACATAAAGTGTTTAAGTTAGAATTGTTAATTTATTCGATCAAGATTATATATAAAACATAGATTTGAAACATAATACTTTTCATTAGTCTCTTATTAAAAATAACAAATAATATTGATTCTAATATTATACATTACACCGATCATTTAAACTGAAAAACAAATAATCAGTTACAGATGATAAAACTTCATCTAACCAAGATTGAGATTAATTATTAAAATTCATTATTTGGTATGGTTATAAAACGACATAATATGCATAGTCCATATTCCCTTTGGATTGGACCTAATTTCCATAGACATTATTTCCGTGGACATTTTTTCATCAGTCTCCTCACCTAAACATTTCATACACATTAAATAATTAAACACATATATAAGAATAATCATTTCAATGCAGTTTGTTTATATATACCAAAAAAATATAAACTTAACTTAAATACAATAAATATGTTTCAATATAATAAAATAAATTAAAAAAAGTGTGGTTTTCTGAATTTAATTAATTTGAATTACAATATCGTATTTTCATTATAATCAATTTTGTTTCTAATAAATCATTTTAATGTTATAAAATATACAGCAATCTCCACAAAATTCCATAATTATTTTTTTTGAAAACGACGCTTAAGTTAACTTCAGCGTAGTTTTATTTCAAAAACTAAATATTTGTGTAATTCTTCAAGCTAATTATTTATTTGTCTACAACAATTGGTCTAAAAACATTTTTTTAGACATTTTTTTTTTTTAAATATGGCGAGAATCTACAAAATCATTGGGTTTTTAAATTGATTAAAATAACTATAACTTTTGCAATATTGCGCTACTAAATAATGTTTATAAAAAATCTAAAATAATAGAAATATTTTCCGAAACATAAATTTATGCATCAAATAAAAAAACGCCTAAAAATAAAGTGAGAATAAAAATGTGTGCCAAAAATAAATAATAAATGTCACCAAGAAAAATATTTTTTGCCAAAACAATCGTACTTAAATAAATACAAAAATTTCAAGAAATTATTTCAAAAATGGGAAGAAATACAAGCACACGTACAAAATAACAACAATCATTTAAATATCTTGGCACAATAAAATTATTTTAGGGAGTAAATTCAATTTTAGTGACAAAACAAAAACAAAAAAATAATACATGATAAAAAAAATATATTCATGGTAATAATAATTTATTTATTGTAAAATAAGTTTGCGCTTAATAACATTTTAAAAATTAAAAATCAAAAATTGATACAAAATTTAAAAAAATATATTTTAATAAACTTATTTAAATATTACAAATATTTAATTTTAAATTAAAATGGTATATATTTCATTGCAAGAAAACAAAATCAGCAACATATTTTTAGCTTTTTAATAAAATCTTATTTCATGGCTAACATTTATTTAGCACGATTATTTTACTTACAGAAATTAAATAAATTTTGAACGAAGTTTTAAAACATATTTAATTAACCCTTTCCATCCCACTATGCGGATGGTCATCGCTATACTTCCAAACAATGTGCATTGTGCAATGCCACTGAACAGGACAGTTTAAATTAGTCTTCCAGTCGAGTCAATAAAATCGGGCAGGTCGTAAAAGCATCGATGAAAATATACATAATGTGCATATATATACATGTATTATGTATATTTATATATATATATATATATATATATATATGTGTGCAAGTATATGTGTAAATATGTATAAATCTGTGTACATAATATAGCACATTAGTTTGACTTAATGCATTCCTTACAGTGCTGAGATGCAAATAATCGCATGCTCCTCGCTCCGTTCTTATTTTAACGTGTATTTCTGTATAAGTATATAACTTTTATTTAAATGTGTGTGTGTGTGTGGACGGGCCGATAACAATGCACGGAAAATCGCTGATATATGTGTGGAACTAAACGTTCCCCGTGAAACACATATACAATAAGCGTGTAGTTGCGTTGGTGTACGCTAATTGAAGCCACACGGTTTAATTTAGTTTGTTTATATAATTTTAAGAAGCGTGTCAGATTCGAAAGGCTTTCGGTTTTTTAAGTGTATTCAAGGTGATGTCTCTCTCAGTATTTCTATGTCTGTTTTTAAAGAGCTTTAACAGTTTTTTAAAGAGCTGTGTCTATCCTAACCTTTTTTTGTGAAACATTATGGATTTTGTTTGAATTATAGCTGTAAAGTCTAAATCATAAATATGATTCAAAATAATGTGCAATTTGGTATAACAGCAATTGGAGTTAATTGGAGCTATTCTACCAATGCAGAATAGGCCTCCCAGACCTCCGGCAGCCCTAACGAAACATAAATGTAATGCATTCTACCGTGAACATTTGCACTTTTTATTAAATGTTATATGTGCGTCCGTCGATTGTCTTGCACGACGACAATTTTCCGCGAGACACAAGACGTGCGCGAGCACTTGACTTTTGCTGTTGTTGTTGTTGCAAATCTTGCCGATCGACAAAATAAACCGCACACGCATCAGGTCGCATCGTTTCCATCCTGTGATCGCATACATGCATAAAAAACAGGTTTTCCTGTGATATGTTCAATGCACAATATATGCACACATATATGCAAATCTCCTGTTTTTTATAATCATAAGCTATTTTTGGTGTGTGTATGTGTGCGTGTGTGCGTTTTGCTGTGGTGCAAAACAGAGGTTTAAATGAATCGGCCTGCGCACACGCGCATATGGAAATAATAATTATTGAAGGCTTTTTCATTAAAGGTGAGCGCGCGCGCGTGAGTGCAACCATAAAATATTGTCTATGCCGAGATAAATAATGCAGTATATATATACATATAATATATATACATATATAATGTATAAAACGTCTTGCGTGTGTCGAACACGTATAAGTATAATGAAGTCAATAGTTAAATTAAGTGCTCTCTGCCGCGCGCTGAACGCATAACGCTGAGCTGCTCGTTGGCCGTTTGCAGAGGAACGACATTAATTACATAATATGAGTTTGCATAGCATTTTAACATGACATTTACCTCATAACACTGGATATAAATGTATATAATGGTGAAGTGGTTTTGGTTTTACTGCGTCAACAGTTTTTCTGCGCATGGTGATGCTATTTTTAGAAGCGCTGAGATTTTCGTTTTTTTTGCGATTTTCATTCGTTTGATCGGATTATACTCGATAATTCAATATTTAATTTAAATATCTAATGTTTACTCATCGGCCATTATTAATTTCCATGATTATTTTCCTTAATTTCCTTATTTTCCTTATTTCAAAATGCAACATTACGAAGATTCCGTTTATCTAGACTAGATAAATAATGGAGTATATCGGCCTGACAGGTAATGTCTAGACGATCTGAACGCTCGTCTCTTTTGGAATTCATTGTGCTCCTCCGATCATGTTAGGACCTTATGATGAATGATATATACAACCATTGTATGTGCTACAACTGCTTTAAATCCTGTAATTTGCTACTACCCTCGAGCTGGTTTCAGTTTTTCAAAAAATATGTGTATTATTTGGTGTCAGAAAATTTAGCCCATTGTGTTATAAAACATGTAACAAAAATAAAATTCAGTGGCAATTAAAAAGTAAAAAAAATAGATTTTCTATTTTTTAGTGTTTTTTTTTAAGAAAGTCCCAAATATTACAATAAAATTGTTTACATTTTTGAAAGCTTCTTTCTTAAATAATAATATTTTTAAAAATAAGTAAATATAAAGGGTACAGTTTATTATAAGTTATACCGGTATTTTTAATCTGTCAATAAATTGAACGCGGCTAACCTATTGTATTTTTTTTAAATTTATCATTTCATTATAATCCGAAAAAAATGGAAATAGGTTCAGTATTTTTGAAATGATTGTTATTTTATTATTTAATGCAAGTTGTTTTTTGTAAAGAGAAATTAAAGATTTAGGATTTTAAAATAAAACATATAAGAGAGATATAAAAAATACGTTAAAAAAATATCTTTAAAACACTAAACCATTTTTTTCTGCAAATATTATAGTTTTTCTTAATTCGAGTGGAGCAAAAGGTACTTCCATTTTCTTTACAAATTTAAATTTAATTTATTTTTTTTTTAAATATATTTAAGTAGCTTAACAAAAACGCGTATTTTTTCGGTTACTATAATTTGTACTTTTTCTTAAAACAAAACACCTAAATAATTGTAAAAAATAAGGATAATTATTTTTGATTTGCAATATTATATCTGAATCCAATGGAATTTTAAAGTCAATGCATATTTTAATTTTATAACAGCCCAACCCAACTTTAACTTATTTATTTACCAAAAATTGAAATAATCCCAGTTCAGTACAAATTTGTTAGAACGAATGTTGTAAATTTAAATGTCATTAGACGAATTATTATTATTAAGTCAAATGTATTAAGACGGAAAAAGCGCAAGTAAATGGGCTCAACATAAAAAAATCTCACTGTGACAATCACCGTATAAAAATAAAAATTTTAGCGGTTGGCCATAATTTCTAATCTCCTAATCATGCTCCTTAAAAAAATATTTGTGAGCATCACTAGATCAACAAAAGGGTAATTATATTATAACGAGTGCGATAGTTCACTATGCACTTTTTAAATTATAAAAAAATGTTCTTGTTAAATTATAAGAACAAATCAGTAAAAAAACAAGTTATATCCATCGTAGTGATATTTAAAAAAGTCAAAAAGAGTCTAATAAAAAAATATGTAAGTGTCGTATCAGGTGCGACTCTACAAATATCAAAAACATGTTGTCTAATAAAAAGCTTTATTCTGTCAATTTGTGCATGGAAACTTAAAATAATAAGCACAAAAACAAGAAAAAGAGACTACTTAACAATTCATTTTCTTATGCTAAATGTTCTTAAATATGATTTGAAAATAAAATATATATTTTATAATATAATGAGTAAATGTTATGTGAAATAAAATGTAGGTTCCAATAATTGCGTTGTAATAAAAAAATAGTTCCGACTCAAATAAATGGGTAATATATTTAAAACCTTAAACATATTTTCACAGAGAAAATAATAATAAAAACAAAGATTCTATATTTTTTGATGCATTTAATCCTTTAATGCAAAGATATGTTACTCAAAGTTTCCTTTCCTTTCGAACATTAAAACATAGAGTATTTTAAAACTTTTTAAGTATAAAATTCTGCACATAAAAACATGAATTTAAAAATAATGTATTTTTATTTGCTTTAAATAACAAATTTGCAATTAAAAATTCGTCAATACAATTTTTTTTTTTTTTAAAAGGTTTTCGTATACAAAAAATGCTTTCAGGATTTCTAGTTAAAAAAATTATGTTTGTTTGTTTTTTACCATGAAATTTGAGTTATTTTGAACGATCAAAAAATGCTTCTATATGTAATATATAATGCTTAAAACTACATATTCAATTTTGTTCACAGTATATTTTAAAATCGATCAAATAATAAATGAAAACTATGATCACAATAGTTTTTAAAAAGAGTTGTAAATGCAACAAAAATATTACTTGCATTATGCAACGCTGGAAACAAGTATATTGTATTTTTATAAAACAAATTGTATTTTAAGTAAGAATTAATTACTTGCAAAAACAAACAGGTTTAATCTATATACATTGCATTTCAGCGGTCAAAGCTCAAACGCAAAGTGATAGTGATTACTGATTACAGCACAGCGTACTTAGTGCAGTTCAAATACCTTCAAAATTAGACTTACATAAGTCAAATTTGCTTATGTATGTCTGAATTGAATGGTCATTACTGTCTTTATACATCCAAAGTTAAGACGAACTGGTTTCGTGTGCGCACCAAAGACGTTTACCTTACAATTATTTGTCAATCTGCCCGCCTTCGAAGTTGTACAGTACCGCCGAGCTCCGATCATCTATATATATATAATACATAATTGTACATATCGTGCATAGACAACAAATAATTGATGTACGTACATCATTTGTTACACATTAATATACACAAAGCATATATTTATACTATATTGTAAGTTTGTTTACATAATTTCCACGTCTAATGGATTTTGAATTTAAATTATTTCAACTAATTATATGTGTTGAAACTTTTTGGGCTGTGTGTTTGAATACGTTATGTGTACGTGTATTTTAATATAACATACATATACATATATACATATACTCGTATATACGTCACAGTAATTTACATGATGAGCATGGTTCAAGATTTTGTAATCATTGTCTGTTATTGTTTTTGATACGTACCTTTATCTACAAACATATATGATGTATTTAATCTTTATGTGTATATAAAAACAAATACACTCAAAAAGAACGCGTCCGCCCTGTTATTTTCCAAATGTTTGTTCATTAAATTGATTATTTAATTTATAAAAAAAATAAGTAATTACTATAAAGAATGCCGCCAGCGCATCGTTAGTCGTTTATAAAACGCTGTTTGATGGCGAGAAGTGTGATTGTTGACAATGACCATGGGTGGCCAAATCGAGAGAAGGTCACTTTCTTTTATAACAAAATAAAATGAAAATCATTGTTTTCATTATTTTATAAATAATCTGAGGAAAGCAAAGTAATTATGATTACAAAAAACCTATGCGTCTTTTCGACAGGTGCAATATGCAGCTTTGTAAACCCAGCTGCACGTGCTGCCTGTCAATTTGACATATATCAAAACAAAATGGCGACTCGTGTGTACAACGTAACCGCTTTGTTTGTTTATTATAATCAATTGTACATCGCTCGCGGGCATTCAACTCAACAGACATTCCAATAAATTTTCTTGTCAGACCGGAAATGCAGAATATGTTTAGTGTGATTTTATGTGTCTGTTTTATGTATACACTTTAAATATATGCAAATGATATGCAAAAATATGGCGATGTCAGATGTTTTCCATTTCTTTTGCTGTTCTGTTGTTGGCAATAAAACTAAACGATATTTTTTACAGAATTCTGCCATTATGATTATAAGGACGGATGAAGGTTACAACACAAGAAAAATCCAACATACATTTCAATATATGAAATAAATTACAATCATAATCAAATCTGCATTATACCCATTTTCTTGTCGATAAATCATTGCATTTTAAAGTACACGCACACACAAATACACAATTGGTGACAGCGCCCGCTTCTAAAACGATTCACTTGAATTTAACAGCCTTTAATTAACCTATTCGCTGTAGTGTACTTATAATAATCTTACGCGTTTACCGAACGCTGATTTATGTTTTTTCTCACTGATCCCTTTAAATCAAATCAATGGGTCTCATATTTAAATGCACCTCCGATCCGCGCGAAACTGTTTCAACGGAAACACACTCGCAAACCGCCATAAAATAAGTTATTTCTCGCTGGTTAACGGGCAGCGTCTATATATCGGGATAGTTGTCTGGAGAAAGAGTTCGACAGTCGAGACTCGTTCATAAATCAAATTATCTGACATTTACAGATCTCGTATATTTGGCACGAATGCTTTTCCAATTGCGGATAATGCGTGTATACGATCGTTAACGTGTCCGTTTATAAGGAATCAGCGAGCGAGAGCATAAGAGGCAAGTTTCTAAGGCGTATCACGCGGATGGATTTTTTTTTTGCTTGAGGAGCGTAAATGTTTGCTGATTCAAAAAAGCTAAATCTTAGGCACACAAACAGACACACAAACTATATACTAATTTTCGGTCTAAAATGTCTATCAATACCGATACTAATAAGATTTTATATATTCGTATGTATATGTTCCCACGCATCACACCAGGACGGCGCAGACACCAGGCATTGCGTGCGCACGCTTTTTTAGAGCTATTCTCGAAATTCAACAAAAGCAGAATTATATTTTTGCGGTTTCTCATAAGAACACTAACACAGAAACACACACGCTCATATATCGCATACGATAAAATATATCTTTATAGAAAAATGCCCATCTATCGCGCGCAGCCATGACTAATAAAAAACAACAGCAAAACGAACACTTAATTTGGGGGCACACGCACACGGCGCTCGCCGCGTTTTGATGCCCTGGCCACTCACGTGCACATTCATATCAACGAAATTTGGGTAATATTTGCAGATATATAATTATTTGTAGTACACTGTTAATCAATATCAATGATTTGGTTTAAATAGCATAGCAAAATAAAATAGATAAATAAATTGCAAAAAAACATTTTTTTAATTATAAAATTAGGGTTCATTTTTAATTTAGGCTTTCGCAATATATATTTAATATAAATGTGTTTTTTGCATATAGGCATAGTTTAACAGAGTACATTCTTCAAAAGGGAATTAATGACATTTATATTTAGTAAAATGCAATCACTTCTTATTACGTTATAATCAAGGAACTGAAAAGATGCCCTAAAAACTATGATTTTATTCTTTTAATATTAAATATACCCTAAAAACATCATAAAATTTGTATATAAACACAGTAAAGTAGGATTTTAGATCTTCGGTCTCTCTTAATTGAGATTGATTGATTGATGCTAAATTTCAGTCACTTATAATGGTTCAATTGTACCATGATAAGTAACTGAAAGTTAAGCCATTATTGTATTTTGATTTTGTTTTTTTTTATATTTTAAATTAATGAAAATACTAGATTGTGGCTGAATAAAAAAAATCAACTATTTTTATTTTTAATAGGTACAAATGTACCTTGACAAGTGTTTAAATGTGAATCAATAACTGTACTTAGAACATGATCTTTTAAAATTACTAATTATAAATATGCTGTATTAATAATTCGATCTATATGTTCTTTAATACTAAAATAAATCGCAAATTTGACCAACCATGTTCATGGATATTATTTATAAGTTATAACCATTTATGGAGTTAATTACCTTAGAACCGAGCATGCATAAATTGAATATGGTGTTTATCAAATCAGTGAGATTTTATTTTAAATCTTAATTTTGTTTCTATTTACATTTTCATAAATTCTATAAAAAATAGAAAAATTAATAATAAAAAATATTATTACCATTTAAGGTTTAAAGCATCTTAGCTATGGAAAAATGAATTTTAGAAAATTATCATCATGTTAAAAGGACGTATGAAAAAAAAAATCATTTATATAAACACATTATTATATTAATATAAATTTCAACGAAACAAATAATTGATTAAATTCTCGTTTCATCTGACTTAATTTTCCAATCCTCCCCTCATCCTCTTTTTACTTGCGATCACCTAAAGATTACGTTTTCATCTCAGATGGATCTGATTCTGTCTCGATTGAAGATTTTTGTCGATTATAGTACGCGGATTGCAGATCTCAAGCCTGATCTCGTACACGATGGATTTCGTTTTAACCTGTTCTTCATCTCCTTTATTTGTTTATAAATTTGCGAAAAAAGAAAAAAAAATGTTTACTATAAACATATGTTACGTGTTGTTTATATTAAAAGGAACAGATCACATTGTTCATGTTTTACTTTACACATTACCAGTCATTTTTATGTAGAATCAAGAGAAAGCGATCATATAATTGTTTTCTAAGATTTAATTTCTTATACTTTATTTCGTGAATTATTGTAAAAACGTATTTAATACTATATTAAAAAGAGCAATAGATTGTACTAAGCGAATTTCAATCTCATGTTTTTACTTTTAAGAGAAAAAACCTTGTTTATAATTTTATCTTTACAAAAGAAACGTTTAATCGCGTTTTTTTTAAATAGCGACTACTGCTTTTTTGTACTATATAAAAAAGGTGATCACTTTTTCATGTTTTTTATTTTAAAATAATAACGTTCACTTTTAGCTAAAGAGATCACAAATTTTCTTCCACGTTTTACAATAATAATAAATATAAAATATTTTTTACAATTTTTGAATAGATACGAAATATATTTGCATTTAATTATTAATTATATTTTCACGTAACGATTGTATTTGAATTAAAAATATCGATTACGTTTTTACTATATAGAAAAAAACATAAAAAAAAATTAAATCAAAAATTAATCCCTGAAAAAAATCAATTGGTGTCGTAACGAAAACGATACAGCTAAAGAATTATAAAATTGTGTGTCAATACCAAATTTCTGCTTGGTGCAATTCCAAAATTGGATTTAAAATTTTAAATTTTAGTTAAATTAATTATGTGTGAATATTAAAACGAATACTTAAGACAATAAATTCAAATAATTATTAATTATTAAAAATTATTAAAAAAAATGTAAAACAATAATACATAAAAACTTTAAGAGCGCATCTAGCGGACAAAGCCTTGCAACTAGGTAAAAAGATAATCAAAAACTCCTATAGAAAATAATCAATTGGTGTCTGAAAAACAGCGATAAATTTATGTCTATTAATTAAGCCCTAATTCGTCTATCTTGATGATATTTGGATCTTTTAAATTTGGTTCCGGTTGTCCAATGTAAGCCAGATTTATACATAATTTAGTCTCAGTATATGTTTGCGCTTCGTATAAACATGACACAACTTGTTTTAAAAGTATTTTTATTTGATTTAAAAATAACTAAAAAATTCTGGAAAATAATCTATAATGCCGGTTCCGATTTTACGATTTGAACTGGAGTTGTTTTTTAGAGCAATAAATAATACATATTATAAAATAGATTATATTATGTACAAATAAACCCAGCACAAATTCGTTTAAACTTTATGCAACTTGTCAATTTTAATCTATAATCAATTAGAAAACCGATAAAACAAACAATTGGTGTCTGGAAAACACATTGAAATTGTATCAACAAACGCAGAAATCTTTTAAAGTCTCTTAATTAAAAAAATATCAATTTCTGTCTAAACAGCACAATCAAATTGTGTCTTCCGAAATGCGATCAATTTGAAACCATATACTTTTTTGAGACTTTTAAAAGGTGTTCTTTTATTGTTGTATTTTTTTTTAAATATTATAATAGCTATTTAATTGAGTTCATATAAATGCAAATAAAATGTGTATACAACGCCAATAAAAATCAGGTCATTTGTTACTATAAAATAACAATCAATTGGTGTCAGAAAAAATACGATCTATTAAAGTATGTATGATAATAGGTTTTTTGGTGATGAAAAATCGATAATTGTTGACAATAGAGAAGCGGTGAACATGTAAACAAGTTTGTATCTATTAAAAAGCAATACGAATTTGTCAAAATAAATGTCTTTTAAAAACTATGGCATCGAAAAATACTAAAACCTGATCAACTTATTTTTATTTTTATTATAATAGGTTTGGCAGTATTCTAACTATAGTTATCAATTGCGCTTAATACATATTGAATAAAGTGTGGATATCGATTAGTTTAGTAAAACTGCTAAAAGCGATCTCTCAAACGATAACTAGAGTAAATACTAATGTAATATAATATCCCTATAGTTTATTTTAAAGATATTACGATATTCTTCGACAATCATTATTTTGTAAAAACATTATTTTGTAAATCTCAAAAAAATACTGTTAAATAACCACAAAAAACATATAAATTTTATTTAAAAAAAAAAACAAAAAATCAAAAACAAACAAAAACAAAAAACGTAGGTACACAAAAAATATGTTTTTCGTTGTTTTTAAATTGTATTATGCTTGTTTCTTGACAGGTTTTCCGACGAATGTTTTTAAATGAATTTCGTACTGCCAAACGGTCAATAATTTATTAGTCAAAGCGATATTTTTTAAATATTGAAACTTGATCTCGT
>JAAAKO020042406.1:0-11979 GCA_010015015.2 Bolitophila cinerea
ATATTTTTTATGCTATAGCAACATATCTAGTGGCTTTGCTCTATTTGTCCCATTGAAGACAGTGCGACAGTCCTGTCTGGTTCAATTTTTCGCCGTTGAAGCTTAAAAACTTGAAGACGAAATCCATGCTTTCGGTACAAAGGACAAAAGTGCAACAGACCATTCAAAGTATGCTAGTCTGAGATGTAGATTCACAACGTTACAAAGTAGGCTTAAGATGAATACCTCAGGAAAACTCAGAAAGACCTGTCTAGTGAACCATCTAAATTCTAGTCTTACGTGGACACTAAGATAAAAGGTTTTCCTTCGATGATGACGGTGAAGAATCTTCTGATATCAAGGACATATGCAACATGTTTGGTAATTATTTTGAAAGTGTTTACATTTCATATTAAGCAATTGTTCAGATGGACCGCTACTCAGAAAAACCTTTTGAAATTTATGAAAGTGTTGATTACGTTACGTGTCCTTTACTCGCAGTGATGTCTTAAATTCGCTTTTGAGCATTAATGTGAATAAATGCAGAGGTCCTGACGCGATTCCGCAGTTGTTTTTAAAGAAATTGCTAAGGCTTATTATTGCTTTTCCACTCATGACTTTCATCCGGCGTCTTTCCAGAACGTTGGAAGACTTCTTATATAGCACACATTTAAAAAAAATGGTTCTAGAAGTGATATTTCAAACAACAGAGGGGTAGCTATTTTGCCTACTAAACTCTTTGAGTCTATAGACTAGTCAATTAAGAAGAACAATATCGTTAAATCAACACGGTTTTACATCGGGTCGGTGTAGAGCTAAAATAACTAAAAAGCGTGTATTGTTCTGATGTTTGATCACATTTAGAATACGCATCGGTAGTATCCGGTTCACGCAGGGCATTGTAATAGATTAGAGTCTATACAGAAGATTATTTTTCTGTATGCACTTCTACGTGTGAGGGTTAGAGAGGACAATTTTGGTCCTTCCTCCCTATGCGGACCAATGTTTGGCGTTTTTGCTAGAGTCACTTTCAGTTAGACATAGAAATGCGTTTGTGTTCTTCATTTTTGACCTTTTATCACATCACATTGACGCATTAAATTTAGTGTCACGTTTAATTTAATGTACCTGCTAGGTTTTGGCGCGAGCATGAATTTTTCAGCACTACATGTTCTGTAAAAACTTGTCCACTATAATATATCAATTATTATATGTATCTAATAGTTGTGTTTCGATTAACATTCAAATTAACCCCAAGTTTTTCTTTAAAATTCCATGCTCATACGTACGACGACGTACCGCACGCATCACTACTTTTTATTCGTCTTGCTAATTGGAAGATATCATCACATCATTAATTTTTATTAATAAAATACCACCAAATTGTCAAACAAATTGACTGAAAAATGAAGAAAAATATAGGATAAACCATACGCAAAACTCATATATCATATGAAATCGTCTCTTAAAAAATTGAGACGGTTTAATCAGGTTAGGGTTTAAATTCTTTTTAAACTTGTGAGGAATGCGGATTTTGGTCAACAAACAGGTTCTAAATTAAACCGTTACTGTTCTTAGTATATTAATCTATGAAAATTTCTTTTAAATAAATCTTCTTCATAATTCGCAAATTAACATTTAAACTTCAAAGTCTGAAAAGTCTAATAATAATAATGGTAGGTATTTATAGATACGATAATATAAAAATAATTTACATATATACTCCGAGGCCATATGTATTTGTTATCGCTATTTAAATCTTTAAAAAATAAAGTCTTTTTTATTTAGCTTAAACTTGGTACGGTAGTAAAGTATACTAGATATGTTGTTTAATACTATAAATATAAATACTTGTTTTTTTTTAATTAAGTGCAAAATACAATAATTTATTCAATAACATGATTTTAAAAAATGATTCTGTACATTTTCACAAAATAGGATTTTTTTAGTCAATATAAAAACATTTTTTTCTAAAAAAATGTAATATTATTTTTTAAAAAATGCTTCTTTATTGACTTTTTATGATCCATTTCTATTTTTGAAGACATATTCACTTTTTATGCTTTACTATTGTACACCAAATTAAAACCTAATAATAAAATATTTTAAAAATTAAAAGTGAACAAAAACATATGGTGACGGTCTCGTAATACGATATACGTATATATTGGTGTACAAAACATATTTCTAGTACCTAGTTGACCTTTAAGATATAATACTGTCAACAACATCGCAACATGTATTAAAATATAATATAAGTATTGTCTTAGGATGTGCTCGCTTGTAATATACAAACTCAAAGTGGGCGTGTATGTGTGTGTATAGCTGTGTGTGTGTAGCTGTCTGTGTGATTTCTTCGTCGTCGTATATTTGTAAGATTGAAACATATGTGTTGTTGTTTACATCCACTAGTATGACGTTCTTGCCGGCCGGCATTATACAAATATGTTTAAGTTTAACCAATGCGTCTTGAATTTTGATATCACAAATAAATATGTCAATTATTAAATTCATATTCGTGTTTACGAGTTTTACATGAATAAATATATATAAATAAACAAAACATTTAAATATATATTGATGGTGTGGGCTGTGGAATGTCAAGGATCAGAACCAATGGTGCGTTCTAATTATTTGTGGTGACCGCCTGATTGATCCCGCAAAATTCATTAATTGAAAAATTATTATAATTAATATCGATTTCTTTGGAATATATTATGATATGGAGCAATAAACTGGATCGTTACACAATAAGCTAGATGTATCGATAGATAATTATGCCAGATAATGGCATACATTTTTATTTAATGATTTATGATTTTAAGGAATATATGGACTTTTTGTTGATTTTGTTTACTAGTGTTATGTAATTAGATCGTAACGTTGATAAACAAGTCATTTAGTATTAATCATATCGCACAGCTTCAAAGAAAATTAACAATTCCATTACAAATTGTGTGCCAGAAAAAGCTTATTAGCCACAATTAGTATAGTAATTTAGATTTGTCAGCAATTTTTTTTTGCGTCGTTATTGGACTTGCGAGGTTTTTCATAGTTACTTGTATATTTTTTATTATTAGGTCGAATTTTCTTTGCATATTTCTTTGATGGTGCGGCGGTATATTTTACAATGTTGCTGTATAGATTAATGTTTCATTCTTATGGAATTTTATGGAATAAATAACAAAATAACTAAAATATCAATAATAGTCTCACAAAAAAGAAAGATTTAAAAAAACTTTAAAATATAAATAATAATTATAAAGTACATTCATTTTAAATTGAAATAAAGGGCTAAGGGAAGTAAAACTAAGCTATACTGACCTTAAAATAGTACGGCCAAGAACTGCGGGTCTTTACCTTTCATTTAAAAACATCATAATTTTTTTTACCACTCTCTCATGTACCTATTTGAAAATTTAAAAAAAAACAAGTTATTGGGAGTCGTGGGGCAATCCCCTAAGAGCGCAAACACGTCTTAGAATTGTATCTAAATTATCCGACACTCCAATTTATTAAAAAAAATTATCCATAGTTCTAATAAAAGAAACAAACAAATGTTTTTTAGTATTCATTCTTACAACCCTTTTTCAATTACAAAATAACGGCAGGGTGGCATTATAAAACTCCTTTTCCTTGGAGGTCCATTGTAAGTACTGGGTAGCACAACAATTTTAAAAACAGCATCTATCTCGGCGAAATGATTAAAAAATAATTTTAACTTAGCTATATTTTATTTTTATTTCCGTGTGTCATTATAGAAAATATACTGATTTGAAAAAAAATACAAACTTAAATAGTAAATTTTCCAGAAAATTTAAATCGCAGATCGCAGAATATTATTATTCAAAGATAAATGTCCAAATAATATTAAAATATATAACTCTCGTATGAACCTATATACAATATTTACATTTGGCCAAGTTGACGATAAGAAAACCCAAAAACAAGACATATTATCTATAGCGCTTTATTAAAACAGTGAGAGTATGAGCATTTCATCGCATTGAATAAAAATTAAACTCATTATATTCTTAAAGTTAGAAATTGTAGTATGTATGTATTATTATTGTACGTTCATGTGAACACATACACAAATATGCAACGAATCAATAAATACATACATATATAATTTCCATAATTGTTTTATTGACATTTCATCGTCTTCGTGGTTACAATTCGACGATGGTTTTGTTTTTGTATTTATGTTTATGTTGTTGTGTTTGTTCACCTGCCAAAAATACGTTTATAAGTTTATCGCGAAGCTACACGAGTTACGTGCTACACGACGCGACTGAATAATATTATCGCATATATTTTTTGCGCATCATCGTGTTTAGTCGGGTAGCGTCAATCTGAGTGTTTTTTTCTTTAAATACGTTTATTTTAGCATCATTTTGTGTGTATGCGCGTGTGTGTTTGTGAGAGAGAGAAAGAGATTTTGTTGGTATTTGTATCTAAGTCGATGAATGATAAAGAACTTGTATGCTTTTAGTGCAAAAAAATATAAAAATAAATTATTGAACGGATATTAAAAATAATACAATTGGAAAACTAAAATATTATGTTTTTTTTACAGGTATTAAGTGGGCGAGCAAACTCTATTAACAATTGAGAATAAATACTTGGATTAACGATTCGAAATATGATTGGCATTAGGATTTGTTTTCTAATTGCCCTCGGGTTTTTGTTTCCTGGTTTCCAAGCTCTGGCACAAAAGAAGTTATTTACGTACAATTGTTCAGAGGTCAAAGATCGTAAGTTAATTAAATGCAATATCTAATTTTTGACTTAAAATACAAATATTTTTAGTCTATGTTAATTATTTTATTATAGTTTAAACATACACTAGTACAAATTAATTGAACATTATAATTATATGTAGAGATATACTTTTAAATATTTTACTATATAAAATGAAAGTCAAAAAAATCAATAAACATTAACAATAACAAGACCAATATATCATTACTTTAATAATTTCAAATATAAGTGCTTTTATTTTGTATTCAAAAAAATCCTAAATTTATTGTTTCAAAATATTAGCACGAAAAATTTCAGAAAAATCTAATATCTTATAAATTTCATTCATATCATCTTTAAAAAGACACAATGCGAATGTCTGGAATTTGCAGCGGCACGGTGCACAGAGAAAAAAATAAAAATTCCAAATATAATAAATGTAGCGTAAATAAAAGAAGAAAATAAATAATTAAGAATGGGCTCAAAAGTGTGTCCAAAAAATCATTTACTTTTTCATTTGGCATTTTTGTGTGTGTACAATAAATTAATTTTTATTACTAATTTATTCTTAAAAAGGAATATTTTTGGAAATATTAAGTTTTATTAAAATATGTAAAAGAATAAAATTCGCAATATTTGATAGATTTAACATTAAAAAAAATATACCTAACCGTTAAAAATATCAAAAATCTTTTTTAAAGTTTTTTTTATTTAGATTTTGTTTTAACTTTAGAAAACTCTAAGAAAACATTTTTTATGGCATTCTATAAAAATTTGTAGTAATTTAATAGTGAATGTCCTTATGTAATTTAACCCCAGTGTGGAGCTCCGCCGGGCAATGAAGCTTATGTATATATGCACATATATTTAAAATCATTTCTTATATTTTGTGTGTAAATAATATCTATATACTATATATTTATATATATATATATACAAAGATATATATTTGTAGTTATAAACACTAATTTGTATTCAGGTCTAATATCGGTGAGATATTAGTCATCGCATTTTGGAAGTTTTGTATACAAAAACAAATAAAAATATTTTTAGCGTCTTGGACATTATACGTTTTTTTGGATTTATTGTATGGTCAGGTTTTCTCAAATTTATCTTGATACAGTTTAACTAAAATTTTAAAATGAAATAGAAAAAATAATTTAAAAAAAAACATAATAAAAGTACAATTTATTTATAAAATAAAACAAAAAATGATAATAAATGGTTTTCAAAGCAAAAAAAAAAATGTCCACATACAATTGAAAAAATATATTATGAGCCAGTAATGACCATTTAACGACAAAAACACGTAATCTCTTAATCTCCAAATTATTATTCCTCTTTTGTTATTTTTTATTTTTGTATTGGATTGGATGATTGAGATTTTTTAAGTTTATATATTATAGTATACATTTTATTAAAAAATGAATAAATTATTGGTTGATCTATAAATATAATTGCTAAATATATAATTTTTTAAAATAAAAAAACAAAATCTTAAACATGAGCTTAATCCAACAAATGATTTAAGGCTACTTTTGGGTTTAAATTAAAAAAAAATCCGTTGAAAAGTATATTGACTGCGGCAAATACACTGTCCATCGAGACATTTATTTATAATTGTTTCTAAAGTACCCCATAAAAACTATTAGGATTAAATCCTTGAGTTGAGTTAAATAAAAACACGAGATAAAACAGCGAAATTTTACTATAGGAACTAAGGGCAGTAATGAAAAAAAGATAACACACAATTTTTGATCTTTCAATGTATCTTCCTTCCAGCCACACAACTGCAAAAGTATAAGGAGAAAATAGGGGATGTCATTTTATTGATGCCCGATCATGTCCTGAACAATGTGGTATCTCGTATGTACGCAATCTTTTTAAAAGAAGTACTTGGCTACCAAACGAAAGTATATTTAAAATTGATGTCATTCAGTGCTGAAACTAACGAAACGGTTAAAATAAAGCAATCTTTTAAGCACATGAGAGAGGAGATTGCGTAAGTTTAGCTTGTATAAATTGGTGGAATTAATAACCATGTCTTGTATATAATTTACAGTGAATCGGAAATTGTCTTATATTTTGGTTTTTGGATGCCATCAAACGAACACAATATGGCTTCGAATATCCAAATGACTGGACGGTTATCAATGGGACGATTTGGATGGTTTGTACCCAAGGATCTAATTATACCAGGGTACATTTTTGGTTATTAAATAATTTTAGTATTTTATTATAATTTCTTACTTTTCAGAGATCAACCACCAATATACACGGTATTCACCAAACCTGGTACACCTGAATACGAGCAGTACGTTTTGGACAATGAAACACTCCAACATCTGCCAGCGTAGGTTTTAAGTTTATACAGATTATACAGCAATAGTTTATATTTATTTTCAACAGGAAAAGCATATGCCAAAATTGTACATTTACGCCGAAACACTGCATTGGAATCAAATGTGCCACACTTATATCATCTAGCTACAACCACACAAGATTTGTGGTAGATCAAATAAACAAAATAAAGCTTTACTTGAAAGTAATCTGGGTATACGACACCGACATTATGCAAGTCATTGATAAAATATACGATTCGTTAAAAAATCGAATGAAAAATAACGATGCTCGGTTTAACAAAAAGTTCCTGATACTAAGCTGGATGCCGTCCGAGGTGATCAACTCAACCATTGCGTACGACATTGTTACGATGCCACGTTGCGATCAATTACCTGGAGATTCTTCGGCCTGCAAATACGAGGCTATTCCGTTGCTCAACTATTACTATAATACGGACACATATGGTTTAGCGCTCAAAAATTCGATACATTTAACTGACAGTAATATAAAGAATATCTTTGAGATATATAACAAAAATAATCTTCCAAACCAAACGTTGGATACCGTGTACAATAGTATTGCGTGTGAATGGATGAAAGAAAATAAAAACGTATACGAGAGATGGGAAGTTTCGTTAACGCAATTAGAAGAATTTTATATCGGTGCAATGGTGCCAGACGATGCAGAAAGTGCGTGAGCTAAAATGATTGGCAAAATGATATAATTTTTAAGCATAAATTATGTTTATTTTTTAGGTATTGGAACTGCGGTAGAAATGGCCATGGATGCTATTAATGAAGCCAATATTTTAAATGACATAAAATTAGTTTTAGTATTATCAAAGACCAAATGCAAGGAAGCTACTACAAGATTTAACAATTATGTAGAACAATCTGATATGTTAGGGTCTATTGGACCCACGTGCAGTGAGGACGTTGATTTGGTTGCAGGTTAGTTGTTTATGTTTTTTTTAATAACCATTATATTATATTTTTTGGGATAATAACCCTTTGTCAACAGTATAAGGGTCTTGTTCTATACAGCACTTTCCTTCGAATATCGATTTATCTCATAATTTGTTGTTAATATATTTCATTTCAATTGTCCGCTTTTTTAAAAAAAAAACTTTCAGCGTTACTTGCATTTAACAGATAGAGTCCAACCAAATAATAGTTTTTTTTAATATAAACAAGACCTGCAATCTTCAAAAATCCATGTCAAGATTTTGAAATTAAAATTAAAACATTTTATAAACCGACTACAATTATATTAGATACATAGTTGCAACATTAAAACAGCAGATTTATATCCACATATATAGGGCACCAACATAAATAGGCCAAATACAGCAATTTTAAAGCATTTTCAGTAATTGGTTGATTGGGTTTATTTGAAATTTATATGTTTTTACATTTTATTTATGTTTTAAATTCTATATTAAATGTTAAGATGTCTTCGGCTTTTGACACAACAACAAAAAAATAACAAAATTCTATTGATTAATTACAAAGTACGGTTTTTAAATAGTCTGTTATAATATTTAAATCCAGAATTTTGTAATCCAGATTAAGGAAAAAGAGATTTTTTGAATACAGTAATTTGTTTCTAACCCCTTGAAAATCAAGATTGGGATTTCCAAATTTCTCATAATACATTATTTGCTGAATTAACAAATAAAATGGCGTTTTGACAAAATGTTGCTTTACAAAAATCTGTTTCACAAAATTCTGTTTTACTTAATTAATTCTGTTTTTTTTCTTTAAATTCACCTTTTTATTGATTTCAAAATTCTAGTCACCAAACACCAACGAATTTTGTAATACAGAATTTAGAAAAATAGAAAGTATCATCGGCAGTATTTAATTGAAAGATTTATGAACCTTAGACAGAATTCTCATCAAAATATTTTATTATGTTTACATTTTTATACATTTCTTAAAAAAAACAATTGACAACAACAATTTAAAAAATGATTCATAAAACCTAAAAACCAAATTATGTAAAACTAAAGTTTGAAAATCAAAATTTTTAAAAACAAGATAAGAAAAATCTTAAAAATGACCCGATCCCTTTAATAATTTAACTAAAATGTATAAAAAAATATTTTGAAAACCATAATTTTGGTAGGCAAGTTTTCGAAAAGCAAGATTTATGGTAAAAATAAGATTTGTAGTAACAAGATAATCATCCGACTCTCTTTTCTGTGCTTCTTTGTGTATTACTAAAAAAACCCTCTTTCTAGAAAATCTTAAACTACAAACATCATTTTCATAAAACTATATATATATATATACATTTCTAACTTGCAGTCGCATTTCAAGTTCATTGGTCGCGCCGTGTGATCTAATGATTGAGACATACATCCGGCTTCTTTCCTGTTAATCCATGCAAATAATGCAGCACGTTCGTTAACCTCGGATTAACAGTAAAAAATGCAATATTATTATTATTACATATCCCGTGTGGGACGAGTACGAGATCGCATGATGCAATTCATTCAGAAATCAGATCCACCAAATCACCACCCACAAAAATGTATACGCTGCACAAATCAAGGAATTCAGTTCTAAATAGTATACGAAAATGGTCTTAAATGCAAATGACGCAGTTTGATGAATATAGTACATTTTAAACTGTTGACCTTATCGGGTAATAATATATATTATAAGTATTATTAAAATATTGCTATTTTTGTGGGAGAAAAAAATTATGACATTTGTCGAACGGAAATGCATATTTGTGTGTATTTACGTTCTTTCACAAAAATTATATTTATATACGCATTTATTTACAACAATTTATGCAATTTCGCGCGCACGTTTTCACTTGCACGAGAAAGAAATGCTGACTTGTGTATATTTTATATATATATTTATGTATAAATTGTAAACGTGGTTTTTGTGTGAATGTAGAAATGAGGCGCAGTGAACCAGAAAAGGGTAAACAAACATTTCTATAATGCGCATCAATGTATAATATTATTGATATTTTGTAGTATATTTGTAGTAATTAAACACTGATTATTTGAATATGTACATTTGAAAAAAAACAGAATTGAATATATTGAATGAAACTGCTCTCCGGATGCGTCTTACGCAAATGTTGATGTGCTCTAGTTTTTAACAAATGTCATTTGATGGCAAGCAAAGGGCAACAAACAAACCGCAACAAATTAGCTTACTCTGAATAATTCGAGATGATGGCTTAATGGCCTTTATTCACCGCACACTTTTACCGATTTGACCAATCAACCCAATTTAAAACCAATTGATTGAAAATAAGTGATTTTTTAATAATAATAATCATAAATTATCATGGATGGTTACGCTAGTCGCAATAGAAAAATTGGCGGTTAAAGTACTATTTTCCATTAAAAAATTATATCAACTTCGAAGATGTGTTTATAGATGTTTGAAAATAGTAGTGCGGATTGCAAATAAAATACGCACATCGAAGATAAGAATTTGACTTTGTCGCCCAATCAAAGTAACTAAAGCAAGTATTTAAGTTTAGTGACCTATTGTAAACAATATCGATCGAACAACACGAATTGCATACAGATTTCGATAACCAACCGATTAGTTGTTTATATTACATTATTACATTTTCGCTTGAAATAAACGCTTTTACAGGGTATTTCGTGTGCATGGAAATGTAAACAGTGTGTATATATGTTTTGGTAGTGGTCATTTTATGACCATGTATCATCTGTATGTTTTCCATGAAAATCTATAGAATGGCCACTGTCAAATACAAGTGTCCGACTTTGGGTTTTTATTATTTCATTGACATTCGTTTCCTAAGAGAAATGTCAATTCAGCTCTTCTATAGATATTTCTATGAAGTTTTCAATCTAAAAAAATGTATTTTTTCTCTTAATTTTGTTTTCTTGTTATCGATGTTTTATGCTTAATAATGTATTTAAGAATAATCCCAAGAACATGTGATCGATAATATACAAACGCTCGATATCTTTATCTAAAAAATACAAGAAGAATTGAAAGATAAAACATGATCGTGTTTAAAATTATAGATATAATAAAATAAATTGAAAATAATTTCCGATATTTGCTTTAGATTTAGATCCAAAATTACCAAAAAATCACCAAAAAAATATATTTTCAAAAATTTAATATCTGCTTTCAAGTTTCAATAATGATATTATGACATAAATTATGCAATTACATTACATAAAATTACCGTCAAGTTCAAACTGACAAATTTTAAATGCTACATCTTCTAGTGGTTATAGCAATGATCAATGATCATTCCTGAACCAATGCATGCTTTAAGACATCAATGCTATCGTGTTGTTAGAACAGAATTTACTCGGATAAGCGAGCAGGTAGGCCAGAGTTTACCGTGTAAATGAAGTCCAAAATGTTTTTGCAAACCAAACGCTGAACTCAGCAATAATAGAAGTTGCATAAAATCTTGATAGAAAACCTAACGTATTAAGTATCTTAGTATTAAATTAATAGATCAATAAACTCTAAAGAGGGACACGACAGTCTTTAATTGGTTATATTTCAATTGAATTACCCTATAGATATATTATGTATACTTTGAGCAATTCAATGTGATAGCCAAAATAATCTTATCGGAGTGTGGTACTTCGTTGGCACTTTACAAAAATAAGGTGTTGCTGTCCGACACTGCGTGCCATGTGTTTAATGGCTTTTCTGCATTATGCTTTAATTTATAGGGTGTCAACTATAATAGATATACATATAATTATCAAGATTCTATTTTTATATATATATTTTTAATTTGAAACTTTGTTATTTATATTATACACTTACACTATAACATTGGCATCCAATTTAGCTTACTCCAAATAATTCAATATTGTACACCAAATAATTGAAAATTCTCCACCAAATAAAATAATTTGTGTTCACCAAAAAATTCAAA
>JAAAKO020042417.1:0-11979 GCA_010015015.2 Bolitophila cinerea
TTATTGAAAAGTACGTTTATTTATTTATTTGTAGTATTTTTTATTTATACGTACATTTTTTTATATTTGTACAATATTTTTTGTAAAATAACATTTATTTAAAACAAAGTACATATGTAATACATGGACAAATATATATTTACAAGTACGGTTTATTTTGATCCCTATCTAAGTATATAAGCCATGAGTATGGGACACTTTTGTGTCTCGGAAATTCCTCTCTGGTTTTTTAATCAAACGCACCATTTAAGATCTACATTATATTATTTAACACAAAATATCGCAATAAATATTTATAAGCATTTATTTATTTTAAATGTATTTCAATTAAATTTAATGTTTCGTAATTGTTTTTTTAGTTATTTACAAATATTACAAAGAACTCAGTTATTTTATTAAAAATAATATTCAAAAAAAAACTTTTTTGATACCAATTTATTTAATTAAGAACTCAATTGTTTTTATTGAAACGCATTGTTTGGCATCCAAATATTTTTTAGTAATCTTAAAATATTTACCCTCCATAAATTAGTCTTTTTTTAATGTTTTCTTTCTTTTGTAATAATATGTCATTTTAATCTGAAAAATATCATCTTATTTTTAATCTAAATGTATTTAAATAAATTTATTTATTTATTTATTTATTATTCATTTTTTAAAATTATCTCAACTGTGATCACAAGCCGCCTGCGCAACGATGTTGAAGATGATGAATATAGAACTTCTATACATTTTTCATTCACTCAGACTTTTTCTTCAAGATTAAATCATTGGCGTCAGTGTGTATTTGTAAATATGTAATTTTGTATATTTATGGCATAAATATCCTCGCCGTGCCGCGCCGCGTCTGCTTGAAAATGATTACATTCCAAAACTGTCAATAATGGACATTCATTTAATGTGTACACTATATATATTATTTATATAAAACGAGTATTTATGTATAGTATTTGTCTGAATGAATTTAATCTGTTCGCTGAATGCAAACAATCGATATATAAGAGCCAGCTTGTGTCCCTATAATCAAATATCGCATCGTATAAATTCCATTCGCGTGTGCAATATGGAAATGCTTAACGTATACATTATTTTGTATATATTTTATATGTACAATATTGTATAGATTTCATTGTAATGTACATATATAAATATAATATGTATACTTCGTGTTTACAATGACGGTTTAGGAGTTAGGATAGGAGTTTAGTATTGCATATTTGGTATATTATCTGAGCTCATTTGTCCTTGACTTGTTACACAAACTTTGTGTTTTGCATTTCACTGGCACATTGTTTTTTAATTAGTTTTGTTTTTAGTGTGATTCGGGTAATTGGAAATTAGAAATGTCTATCTGGCACGCCAGTTTCTAACGAGCATATGGGTTAGTTAAATACACCCCTAGTGGAGGATAAAGAAATTGAAAATAGCGGTTGAAACAAAAAATGTGGATAACAGTTCAAAGATTTTTTTATTATTGAATCTTAAATTACAAATACATTAATGGTTTTTTTTTCAAATAATTATTAATTAATTATCAATTAAATATTTTTATCATATTTTCAATTCGACAGTAGAACAAAGTCGCAATTAAAGTTTTTACCAAATCTTTAGCATGTTATTTTCTGTTTGCGCGTAGACGCCATTCAATTTTTCGTCTTGAATTCTGTTTTATGCCCGATTTCTTAAGATTTCACTTAACTCGAGATTACGTAAACCGAGGTTACTTAACCATAGCTTAAAACTGCATCGAGTTACTTTACGCACACATATTTTTTAATAAACCTGGCAATACTGTGTATAATAAGGCCCATGGGCTTTATGTCCGTTTCAACCAGACATAAGGCCCATGGTCTTTATGACCGTTTATACGAAACATTAAAGTCCATGGGCTATATGTCCGTTTAAACGAGACATAAAGGCCCATGGGCTTTTGAATGTTTGGAAATTAACAATTTCTTAACCAAATTTTATAAATACTGATTAATATTGGTAATTTCAACAATAAAAAAATTCTACCAATTTAAATTCTGAAATTCTGTCGCGTCAAAATTTCGGTTTTTGTGATTTTCCGAAATTGAAATAAAAACAAAAACTTGAGGTAAAAACTAAAATAGAAATTATGAAACGAAAATTTCAGAAAATATATTTTTTTTTAAATTTTGGTTTGACATAATATCTAAAAATCACAAACAGGAAATTATTACACGACAGAATTTTAGAATTTAAATTGAAATGAAGGCATATACAAAGTCTGTTTTGACATGGGCCTTAAGTCCGTTTCAACAAGACATAAGAACCATGGGTTTATGTCCGTTTCAACCAGACATAAGACCCATGGGCATTATGTTTGGTTTTACTTGGACTTTATGTCCGTTTTAAACAAACAGAAGGCCCATGGGCTTTATGTCAGTGTGCCTTATGTCATCCCACCTGTAAAATAAAAGCGAATTAGGGGGCGAATTGGCATAACAGTATATATGTCTAATTACAAATTTTTAATTGTTTCATATGTAAATTAGTAAACAAAAGCGGTATTTGAAAGATGGATAAAAAAATAAAGAGTTTAAAAATGCAAATTTTCCTTTATCTCACTTTACCGCTGATTCAAAGAAACTAAAGACAACTGATGGTCAAGATATACAAACAGCAACAGAAGAAGTTATACATTGGTCGAAGCCAAGGGCATCTGATTTCATTAAAAATAGAGCTTTAACCACCTAACTGTCGCAAACTCATTGAAAGTTAAAAGTCCCTCCCACGAAATAATATGTTGCGCTATTTTTTCTATATAACGGAAAAATCGACAACAAAGAATACATTTAGTTTAGATCGTCAAAGAAAAGCGGATGGTCAAAAACTTTAGATTCGTCTTTTAGGACAAGGTTTTTTGTTATGTTTTAATATACATACCTATCAATTAAATTTTGACGACAATATTAAAAATATATATATATATGTATAAAAATAAAATATAAAAAAATATAAAAAAATATAAAATATAAATCAATTTTAAATAGGTTATTTGATAAACTATTCGTCAAATAAACTTTTCTCTTATTAATATAAACTATTCGATTTAAAAGATAAACTATTCGATTCCAAAATAAACTATTCGATTCTCAAGATAAACTATTCGTCGAATAAAATATTTGATTTCAAGATAAACTATTCGATTCTCAAATACATTATTTTAAAGATAAACTATTTTAAAGACAAACTATTCTTAGTATAGTGGATTTTTCAAACACGATTGGACGAATCATGATTAGCCGACACACGATTGACTTAGTAAATCCGAATTCCGGTGGTTTGTGTTAATCGTGATTCGGCCAATTGTATATTATTCGGTCAATTGTGATTCGTCTAGTCAAGAGACACTATTAACCAAGATAGATAAGTGGAGGTAGGTTAGAAAGATGTAGAAAAATCTATCGACGGTCATATATACCAAGATAAGTTAAAAGATACATTTTAAAAACGTTGTGACATTGCCATTGCCCGGAATATGGTGAACAAACATTAGATAATACAGGATAATAGCAAATATTATTAGTAATATTAAAAAAATCCACAATAATTTCACAATACATTAATTTAAAATCTATATTCGCGAATATTTATAATATCATAAAAAATAATTTAAATTGCCACGAATATTATAGGACATATTAATAATATGATAAATATGTTCACAAATACTACGATTTTATTTTTAATTTGCGAATATCTAAATATTAGGTTTTTATGAAAAATATCAATAATATAACAAATATTTGGTAATATTATGAATACGTATACAAAACTTAAACTTTACCGAAAATATTCGCAAATTTAAAATCTATTATTGCATATTTAAATGTATTTGCAAAAATCATAAAAAATTGCAAATATTAGAAAAAATATCGAGAATAAAAATCAAATTAGCGAATACCGGCAAATACTGTAGCGAATAACAAAATATACGTTTTTCATGTACATTTTTTTCATAATTTGTTGATATTTCCAAATTTTTTTTTAATTTTTTTATGGTGTTTAATTTGAAAATATGTAACATTGGTTTCAGATTTATTCATTTGGTCTGATCATGATTGTAAATTGCTTAAAATTTGTTCTCATACTTCACTTTTAACAATAGTTCCTAAAAATGTTTAAAATCTATTTTTGCATTGCTTGAATGTAATTTTAAAACTACTATGTTTTAAAAATTGTAATCATGATCGCACCCATTGTTTGAGATTGGAATTAAATATCCAATCTTGAATATGTACATTTTTCTGAAGAAGTCGGTTTCAAATAACAAGCGCGATAATTTTATTTATATTCATTAAATATTTGCAAATACTAAAAATATTAGCGAATACTCAAAATATGTTATTTATGAAAATGCATAATAATTTAAGAATATAAAACAACAAAAAAGGAATAAGATAATATTACTTGCAAATACTATAAATATGAAATAATAATATTATCAATATTTACCAATAATTAAAATACTGGAAATATATACAATTATCTAAAAAATATTTATTATTATTTGCAGATTTCGGAATACTATTATTATGTGTGAAAATATTGAAAATATTTAAAATAATCGCTAATCTTAGAAATACATTTTGTATTACGAAATATACTAAATATTTTAAATATTATTAATAATATATAATTTATTTTCCAAATTAATTGCCCGTCTACTTTTATAATTTAATACAATAGTTCAAAATTAACATTTATCGATATAAATAAAAAATGTCTATTGTTATGATATTTTTTTTTCTATCTTAATATTTAAAAAATCATATACAGATGATCACCTCTAAAATACACGGAGATAAAAACAAATCAATTATGTTTACAGTATGACTTTTAAGATTTTCAGATATATTATTATTATTATAACTTATATTTTATATTTTTATTATATATTATATATTATATTTTATTTTATTATATTGTATTATATATAAAATAAAAAAATCTGACACTAACATTTTATGTCAGCATTGAACATTTTTACTTTCCAACCAATTAAAAATGTTTGTAATAAAAATAATATATTTACTAAAAACATAATTATGTCTGCGCTAGGTATAATATTTGTGTCCGTGTATGTTTTCAGACATTGGACAATTTACTATTCAGTTGTCATTAACACTAAATTTATACGTGGTTGTTGAGTGCACATTGCACTAAATTGCACGAATATTCCATTATAGTCGAATGCGATACTGTTGAGCACGATGATGAGAGAGTGCACGGTGTATAGAAACATTTGGAAGCCAACACGCAGATGGTTTATTCTCTTTAGCCAAACAACATTATGTACTCATGTGGGTATATGTGGTATTTACCCAAGCGTATTGTGTGTCACCATATCAAACAGATAATGTATGCGTGTGTGCGTTCACTTGACATTTTGCAGTATATTCTTTTTATTGTTGCTTACGTGCTCTCATAAATCTGTTTCTCAATTGTTTATTTGTCTAGCAAGGATAGTATATTTTGCACCAGAGAAATTCTGTACCAATGCAACATTGATGTTTATATGCCACAACTTTCATACACTATGAATAATATAAATATAACAAGAAAGCTTCAAAAATATTTTTAAAGAAAAAAATCACTTAAATATGTGGCGGCCCGAAGAAATATCCTACTAGCTCGGAGACGTGGTAACCCTAGGTTCTATACAAAGATTTTCCTTTTAACACATACACAGGGTGTCCCGCAAATCAACAGCATCATTTTATCGCCAAAACCAATTACTTTTGAACAATTCTCTCAAAATACATAAAAACACAAAAAATACACCCTCAAAATATGATGAAGGCAAGGCAATTACTTCAAAAATATAAACCAAATAATACCAAAATAATTTCCACGCTATTTAATAGCCAAAGCATTACCGCAAACATAAACATTGTTCGTTTGCATCCGAGATAGTTTAAACGCATGTTATACACATTTATAATATAAACACTATACTTGAGATTTCAAACATATATACGTAATGTAGAAAATGATATTAATAGAATCTGAACTTGGCATCTTACCATCCGTGAAAAGCACGTGTATTGCAACAGGTATATATTGTTTGCATAATTAAATATTATAAATAGAATAAGCTTTGAGCGTAGAAATTCAATTGAAATGCGCCCGTGATTATACGTTTGGTTAGGCTGGCTTTGAACTTGGAATTGAATATATGTTTAATGCAGGGTGTCAAACAGACGGCAAAAATTTCATCGCACGTGTTCCATTTAGGATTTTAAATAAAATAAATAAATACGGGTTTAATGTGCGAAAATCGTGTTTAAAGATGTTCTAAAATGTAAATATTTTGAGCGTAAATACAGCAAATAGAATTCTTTTGTTTGAATGTCAATCTTGGGTGTGTTTATTTTAATATATAAACGTTTTTAAATCCTTTAGATGAACTTCACTTTTGCGTGTGTTTGTGGTGATTTTTTCTGTAACTTGGTACATGGACTAAAGGTTTTATTTAATTTGGGACTTTTTGTCACCACCCCTAAATCGAATTTTCTATTTGTTTCGGTCACTTAAAAAATACATATTAAAGAAGTTAAAAAAAACAGTTTATATATGTATAATGTTTATCAGATTTATTATTATGTTTTCTGCAAATAACTTGAATTATTATATTTACAAGAAATAACATCGAATAAAATGTCAACAATTTTAAATGTTTATGAGTAACATAATATGTCTGTGACAATCATAATTTTATAATATATATATACATTTCTATTTTGATTTCTTTATTATGTTTTTTGCAAATTACTAAAATTTACGTATGTTTGTATTCACTATATTTTTTTACGAGAAATAACATCGAATAATATATAATTGTCTGCGCAATGAAATTTTTGAAATGTTGGTGGTAAACATATAATATGTCTGTGACAAATTTAATATGTCTGTGACAGATTTAATCGGTATCGCATTATGTCACAATTTCTAAATCAATAAAAATAATATAAAAAAAAGTTTGAAACACGAACAAATAAATTAAATCTCTCATAAGAATTATTTTGCAAATTCTGCAAATTTTGTAAATAACTTGATTTCACGTATGATTGTAGGAACTATTTTATATTTACGAATAAAATATATCTGTTTGCATGACATTTTTTTTTAGATAAACAATAAACTAATATGTCTGTGACAAAACCGACATATATGTCTGTGACAAAACCGAAGTATATATCTGTGACAAAACCAATATTAAGGTCTGTGATAAAATCGACATATATGTCTGTGACAAAACCAACATATAAGTCTGTGACAAAAGCGAACATATACGTCTGCGACAAAACAGACATATGTCTATGATAAAACCGACAGGACATATATGTCTGTGACAAAACCGACATTAGGGTCTGTGAAAAAATCCACATATAAGTCTGTGATAAAAGCTACATATATGTTTGTGACAAATCCACATATATATCTGTGAAAAAACTGACATATATATCTGCGAAAAAACGACATATAAGGCTGTGATAAAAGCGACATATATGTCTGTGACAAAAGCAACATATATGTCTGTGACAAAACCGACATATGACTGTGACAAAACCGACATACATATATGTCTGTGACAAAACCGACAAATATGTCTGTGTCAAAACCGACATATATGTCTGTGACAAAAGCGACATATATGTCTGTGACAAAACTGTTATATATGTCTGCGACAAAACCAACATATGTCTGTGATAAAACCGACATACATGTCTATGACAAAACCGACACATATGTCTGTGAAAAAAACGACATATATGTATGTGACAAATCCGACATATATGTCTATGACAAAACCAACATATGTCTGTGACAAAACCTACATATATGTCTGTGATAAGTCCACATATATATGTGTGAAAAAAACTAACTGTGACAAATCCGTCATATAAGGCTGTGACAAAAACGACAAATATGTCTGTGATAAAATCGACATATATGTTTATGACAAATCCGACATATAAGTCTGTGACAAAACCGACATAAATGTCTGTGACAAAAAAGTATATATTTAAAATATATATTTAAATAATTGAAAAATGTATATTTAAAAAAGACACAATAAAAGAAATTAACTTTAAACAAATATTTGCTTGTATAATGTAATGTTTCTCAGAAGCATTACTATGTTTTCTGTAAATATCTTGAAATTTACGTATATTTGTTTGATTTACCTAGCGATAATTTAAAAAAATATAGAGAATTAGAGACCTTTTAATACAAGTTTATAGACCATAATAGAGAATTGAGTTTTTTTTGATTATTAAATAAAAATGATCAACTCCAAAATTTAACTAACATCAAATAAAATATATTATATATAAAATATATTCTATTAAATGTTTGTTATAAACAAAATATGTCTGTGACAAACATTATTATGTTTGCGTCTATTATGCCTGATTCAGATATAATATTTTTGCTGTTAAAATTTCTATAAAGTACAAATTTCAAAAATAGGCAAAAAAACGTGAAAAAAAAATATATTTTTAAAGAAATCCAGTAATAAATAGTAAGTTAGATGTTTTAATCGGTAATTTGATCAGAAATTGCTATCTGTGTATTTTCCTTGAACATATTTATTTTATTCTATATTAAGTCATTATGAGAAATTATTTATATTTATTTGCGCAATTAAAATTTGGATTCTGAATCTGTTTGAAAGATTATTTTTTAATGGCTAATATTTTGACCATTAAATACGAAAAGTTTGTAGTCTTATATATTTTTATATTTATAAATGTCCCTTTGGAAGGTCCACTCTAATTTAATTTGAATTAAATGTAGAAATTGAAGAATTTTTTTATGGAGCATGCCATATGTTTTAGCGACTTATCAGCGACGATCAATTATACTGTCTAAAATATTTAAAAGCACGAAAGCACTGTATTAGAATTGAATTTACCAGGGAATGGGAAAATATACTAGTTTGTGCAATGGCTTAAAAAAGTAATTAGTTTATTTTTGGGTCCTAGCACACATCACAATGTAAGGATATATGTTTAAGGATATATGTTTAAGCCAGAATATTTATTTGTTTAATTTTGTATTGATAACTTTTTATTGTAAAATCTCACGAATGAAAATAATAATAGAAAAGTAAGTTTAATGATATTTTTACCTATTTGTGTTAAACATATAGAAACTTAAGAGACCTTATGTGAATAAAAGAATCTTCGAGACATGGTCCAATAATAGAGACCAAGCCTCTACCAACTACGATGTACAAGAAACAACATAAAAAAACATATTTCTCTGCTATGAACATTTTTAAATGTTTGTTATAAACAAAATATGTCTGTGACAATAATTAATCATTACGTCTATTATTATTTTTTTGTGCATGAATTTCAAAAACACCTGTTTTTTATTGGTGAATAAATTCTATAATAGATTAATTACCTAATTTTAACAGTTTTGAAAGATGTTTAAATCGCGACGATTCTGAATTAGCAAAAGTACGATGGTTGAAATTAGCGCTATATTAGCTGCTCAAAGAGAAAGAATTGTCATTCTAAAACATGCTGCACTTCTGTGCGGAGATCAATTTATCATCCGAAAGCTCCAATTAAATATAAAGACAGTTCTTTTCGAGAAATGGACAAATATTATTGTGGACTAAGGGCAAAAACTAGTCCAGTCCGTGCCGAGGCGGATAGCAGCAGAGGACAGTAATAAAATAATAGCCATTAAATATTAAAATTATGCAAGTATATACTGCTTTGATTTTGAAAGTTATTAATTCTGCTATTTTTGAAAAAATCCATTGAAAAATATTTTTTTTTACTTTTTCCGTAGGTTTAGGGAAAATTTATTTTTAATTTACGCATTAGGTCAAATTTATTAAACATATATTCAATACTTCTATATGACGGATTTCCACCTAGTGGCCAAGTGGTCAATTATATTAATGGCTTAAATGGCCAATTAGCCATTTTTTTGGAAATGCAGCCCTTAATTTTTAATTGGACAGTACACTACTGTCAAATGGTCAACCCTTAAAATAATTTGCCGCATGTTAGTTCTTTATTCAAATGGCCACTGTTTCCACTTAAATGGCCCTCAAATGGCCACAAAATGACCACTTGGCCACTAGATGGAAATCCGGCATTAGAATCTAATGATTTTGATCTTGTTCAACAAATTGCACTACACGTGAAAAAGAAAATACCTTTTAATCTGCGCTTTTATCCAATTTAAACATCCGCCCGTGTCTTTATTGCTTGCGCCAGCCGGTGGCCACTCTGTCGTGTACGGATAAAAAGGCGATATCCGTACAATCGTGTACACCACAATACACTGATAATCCATTATCAATTAATTACGAGGTTAATATTATATATCTAGAAATATAGTCGAATGAACTTTCGAACGTTTAAGTTTAAAACACTTAGATAATGTTATTTTTTAAAGTACACTTTTGTTTAACATGAAAACATGGATACACAAAAACACGTGAATATTTAAAAATTTAATATATATTTATATATATGTATATATATTGTTTTATGTAAATTTAACGACACAACCAACGGATATATTTATAAAAAATACAAAATGCACAGCGATTAAAGTAATTATTTGTCGGGACGGTATTCGTACCAGAATGCACTTTTACTAAAATTATTATTCTAGTCACTTATTGAAAGCACAGAGATTTATATATAAAAAAATGTTCTCTCACTATCGGAATGTTTTATGTTTTATTGTTTTTACGCCTAAAATGTAAAATATGGAATACACACTTAAAAGAGCGTCGACATTTATAAACTATTTTTTTTTCTGATCGAATACGCAAATAAAGTTTTGCGTTAAAATCACATGAAAAACGTTAAAAACAAGAGCAACGACGACGCACTCATTCAATGATGACACCTTCGGCAGCGTTTTGTATATACGATTATGAATAGGTGTAAAATTCTATTTATAGAGTCACTCTCCTGCTTTATATATATACGTGCACCGAAGATTTGATTTGCAGACACTTTTCATTTGGGGCACGAGCAATATGCGTTGCCGTAATGGTTGCAGATTATTTAGGTTGCGGATCATTTGCGAGCGCTACATAGCAAAATCCCAATTAGAGGAAAATCACAATTTCAAAGTCTCACACATTTCCAATATAATTTTCAATGAGAATTTATTGCTATCGCGCACGTGTGATAAACAAATCGTTTTGGACACAAAAAACACTATAATACACACTTGACATCATTTTCACGCATTTTCTTTATACGTGCGTTTGTGCGCGTGCGTGCGATTCACAGTTCTTAATGTTCTTTGCCAATTCATACTAAAATATATATATACTATATATCAAAAGATGTACACCCAAAATGAATGAGCATCCGCGATCTAGACTTTTAAAAAAACACCATAACAATGGCGCGTTGTCTTGCCCGTTCGGCATTTACTAGGCTACTGAAAAGTGAAAAGCCAGAGTGAAAAACTCCAGCAGCACACGGACGACGCAGAATCAACTCTCAGCAGCTCTGGGCGAGCGCATGCGTCCAAATATTATATATGTAATATTACATTCTACATTGCATACGCAGAAGTCAATGTGAAATTGTGAACTGAACGAAATTTTCATGGGAAATTTGTCACACATACATATTTATATATATATATATATATAGTACAGAGGAAAACTCTAAACGAGAGATCTAACGACCGAGAGAGGGAAAGAGGCTCTCTGTAGCAGAAAGCTCAACCGCGCGTTGCGGTGCGCCACACGGTGGGCAACTTTTCAAGAACTGTGGCCAAAAGTCTCTTTTGAAAACTTAAAGAAACTTTTGAGAATTGAATTTTTTATTTTGTTTCTTTATGAAGGTGTGTGGCCGCAGTCACAAAGCTACCAACACAGATATGACACAAGTGCCATCACTTTATGAATTGTGAGCCAACTCTTTGACGAAGCAATGTAACTGTCGC
>JAAAKO020042428.1:0-11977 GCA_010015015.2 Bolitophila cinerea
AATGGGCCCTCTCAGTGGCCTACGTGCTGGACCTCTCTCTCGAGTAGGTCCCCCCTCCCATCATCATCATCATCACCTTGGAATCTTCGCGAATATACGCCCAGCAAAGGCCAGCAATCAAGCCGTCATCCCAAAAAGCTTCATAAAAGCTTTTTAATGGTTATGATGTCCTGGTGAAATCGCTCACCTTGGTCATCATTCTCCGCACCCAAATTCGAAGGAAATATTGAAAATATAATTTATTATTATAAATATATAAATGTATATCATACGCAGCAATGGCAAATGTATTCATAATGTTTTGGATCAGTTGACAGTCAAACTACTTACCGATAATGCCGAAAATCTCCAACAACGTCTCCGAATGCCTCCGGCCTGGTCCTTGGTCAAGCTATTTTAAAACTCAATATTTAAATCTGATCTGCATCCCAAAAATATTCCAGTTTTTTTAAGTAACTTCTATATTTTTTATCCGATATGCGGGATCATAAAATATTTTATTTCTGAAATAACCATTTTAAAATAAAATATATTTATAATTTAGCAAAACAATTTTAAATAAGTTATTTGACGTATATTTTTTCTTGAAAATCGAAAAGTATTTTCAGGATAGTTTATCTTGAGAATCTAATAGTATCTTCAAAATAGTTTATCTTGAGATTCAAATAGTGTCTTCAAGATAGGTAATCTTAATAATCAAATAGTTTATTTGAAGAATAGTATCAAAAAGATAGTTTATTCGACTCTTCAGATATTAAAACGAAGTGTTAGTAAGGCTAGTAAAATTGATAATATTGATACAAATACATGCCATATGTTATATGTCCATTTGTCCATATTTATGTCGATATATATGTCTATATATATATGCCATATGATAAATGATGATAAATAAATTATTAGATTCTCAAAATAAACTATCTTGAAGATAAACTATTCGTCAAATAGTGTTTTAGAATTAGTTATAGAAAATTATTATTATTATAGAATTATAATTGTTAAAAACCTACAAAATATCAAAACAAAATTACAAATCTAAAAATTACCACTTAAAAATGGCATCATTTCGAAAAAATAAAATTTTAATAAAGGGGTACGGTCAAATATTTGGGATACAAATTCTTTTTTGGTCAATAGAATAATATTTAAAATATGTATATAATTTAAATATAATAAACATAATATATCGTCGGTCTCAAATCAGATGTTTGCAACCACCAACAAAAATAAAAATAAACTAAATAAAGGAAACGAAGCTAAATTAAAGATAAAATAACTTTTGATTTTTGTTGTTGTATGTAGAAGACATTTTATTTGAAACCGACAATATTTTATTCATTCAAATTGATATACATTTTATCTCGTATTTAATAGATTTATATGATCATTGGTCAAGGCTCTGGTCTGTCACGTTTACCTCACACAAATGTTTTGGCTAAAATCTTAAAAAATAACATAAAATTATAATAATTTTTGCTTGCACCATATGCTGAATCCAAAGGTCTACAGCCTTGATGGCTTTGGAGTTATACGTGTTTTGAAGCGTCTCGTCTGTCACGTTACACGATTTGCGAACTGAGTTTGGAAGTTGTTGAACTTTTTTGTGCAATACCGAACTAAAAAAAAATCTTTTTAGGTAGTTGAAGGACGAAAGAAGAGAAAATTAATCAAAAATAAAAAACAATGTTTTTCATACAAATTATCAACTCCTTTTTCTTAGTATTTTTAACTAACTTTAAATATTTACTCCTTCTGCGCAATAAATGGTTTTGAACATATTTGACCACCCCATAATAACAGTTATAGGTAAAAAATTAATAGCAACGTTTCAGCCCGAATGGATGACACGAAGTCGGGTATTTATGTCGCATTAGAATCCGCGCAAGCAAGCAAGATCACAGACACGCGAAACTAATATAAAGAGATTTTAAAATAAAAGTTTTTTTTTATTATTTATTTATTTAAAATTAAATAATTTTTTTTTGTTTTGACTGACTGTTTGTATTTTTTATTAATATAAATGCACACCTTTTTTCTTCGGTGCTGATTTCCTTGATTTCTGGTGTTTTCTGTTTTTTCCTTGGATAAAGTAATGACATTTACTATAATGCATTTTTTTAACATCAATTATGTTGAATTCTATTCTTGTGTTCTTTCCGTGAGTTCTTTGATGTTAGCGTTATGTAGTTTTTTGTTAAGAACACTATTTTTCTCCAAACGATATTTTATCATGGCTTCTGCTCTTTTTTACTCATATTTATCATATTACAATTCCGTTTTAATCTTTACGTAGTTATTCTTATTAATTTGAGACTTCATTTTACAAACACGCACTACAATTTATAATAAAGGTGTCCCAATAAGAGTGCCCGATTTAAATTTAGCGCCATTTTTCCTGGGCAAGCGGCAGGTTTGAAATTTAACAGCTGTCATCTATGATTGTTCCGATTATTAAATATGGAGCGCTATACAAAAGAACAACGCGTTATCATTGTGAAAACCCATTACAAAAATGGGGAAAGTAACGCTGAAAGCGCTCTCAAACTTCGCGTAATTTTCGGTCTTGAAACTTCGCTAAATGTGTCAACAATTCGAAGAGTGATCAATAAATTTGAGGAAACTGGGTCGATTATGGACGGTGTCAACGTTACGGCCGGTCTCTCGAAAACATCGCTGCTGTAAACGAGAATGTCGCCGAAAACCTGGGAACATCAATTCGGCATCGTTCACAACAATTCTAACTTTCGAAGAGCACCACGCAGCGAATTCTAACAAAGACCTTCAACTTCATCCTTACAAGATCCAGCAGACCCAGGAGCTCAAACCAGAAGACCATGCACAGCGCCGTCAATTCGTTGAATAGTTGTTGGAGCAAAATTAAATGGATGAAATGGAATCATCTTCACCGATTTTAAAATGAAATATTTTCTATTATATTTTGATTTTTTTCATGTGTGTGTGTGATTTAGAAGGAATTAAGTTGATATCGTTTATCTAAAACAATAATTATTTAAAGCATTGACGAATTAAAACTAAAATAATAGGCTAAAAAGTTTTTTTTTTGCGAAATATAAAATAATGGAATTGGATTGATATTTAAGAATTTACTATTATGCGTATTTACAATTAGAAGCAATAACGCCTTAAGTTGGCTAAAAAATTCAAATATTGACGTCAATATTTTTATACAAACGATAGTGCAATGTTGCCTAAGGCGTTATGTCTCATCATTACTATTTCCATTATTTTCAAATGATTATATTTTAAAATTCTATCAAACATACTTTCATCATTGTTTTCGAGTTGAAAAATTACAATTGTTTTTTATTTCGTTTTTCAAATAAAATATTTAGTTCTGTACCTATATATTGGCTTCCATGTTTATGTACTTTTAATATTATAATATATACGTTTAATATTTTGTTTTTAATCGTATATGTAATGTAGTCATTTAAATATATCAAGCGTGGGCGTTTGTATAGCACAATACGACTATCATCTGCTGAGAACGGAGACTGATGATGATGACAAAATCTTCTGTGCTGTGCCTATAAATTGTGGAAACAAATGATTCGCGCATTATCCGCCACTAAGGCACACAACCACAAAAACAGTATCTTGTGGATGAGTGCTCACCATACGCATACGCACGCAAAGACGTTTACACTGTACATGATTTATGACACTGCGCGCATGCGTGTGCGTGTGCGCGGATCTTACATGCGCAAATGTACCGTTTCTTGTGGAGTTCAACGATGCACGTAACGTACCACACAAAATAAGCGCGACGAGTTCATATGCAATTGATTTGTATTGAGTGTGTCGTTTAATGAAAACGAAAATTGTACATTTTCTTCTTCTTAGTTTTGGTTTATATATTAATATGGTCATAAAAAAAATTAGGGGACATTTCGTGCCCATTGAAATGTTAACCGCTCCAACATGTATTGGTCATTTGAAAATGTCCACCGTAGCGTTAACGATACAAATTTAGATCTGATTTTGTGATCCAATGTTTTGCGTAGCACTGGCAGCAGTCACCTCATCCTATCTCTCTGATGAATCTATCATCCTCTTCCTCTATGTCGTTCCATCTCACACATATTTCATTCTTTGTTACTCTCTGTCAGGTATATTTTAGTATACTTTGGTGTGGGGAATCAATCTCAAGAGACCTACTCCAAGGGCGACTGTGCATTATCGTCACCAGTTTTTTTTTTGTTTTTTTTTTTCAAAAACGACACCTAACATCAGAAAAATTGAGGCTTATGCCACTATTCCGGCGAAAAAAAATAAAACTCTTATGTCATTAAAATTTGAAATAAGGATATGTTGAAGCTTTTTTCCCAAAAAATACGAAAAAAAAGCCAGACAGTAAATACTAATGACCTCTAGTGTCATTGAGAATCAGAGTCCCAAACATCTGTTTAGGAAGTTATTTTGGACCTGCCCCACATCTCCATCTCTTTTTCGAGGCGGATGCTAGGTCGACAATATCATCATTAAATGGTAATGCCTCTATCTGCAATTAAATATTCCAACCACTTTTCTGTAATCCGAAATATTTCTTAGGAAATCTAGTTCAAAGCCAGCTAACACCTGGTCTCCGAAAATTGATTCAAATCATCGAAGATCTAGTTCAAGAGTAACTACGGTATACTCAATCACGGGTTAGTGCCCTATGGGGAATTCTGAACCAGCCTAATCTGAACGTGCATAAAAATTGAATCTTCATTTCCTCGCCGTGTTCTCCGCACTCGAAATCCTCAGATGGTAAGTGTTCCATTCCTACCACATCCCTCTTGACTACCTCTAACCATATTTCTCTAGGTAAAATGTGAGAGTTCGTCAATAGGTCAGGTAGGTTGATGGATATCTACCGACTCGAGACTACGAGTTATAGATTATAACACAATATGCTTACTCAGTAGCCTACCTGCTTCATTTTTCTACGGATTTTAAGCAATTTTAATAAATTTAAGGAACCATGGCAATTTTTAATCATGATCGCATCGAATGATTTCTATTAAATTTTTCCTCTACCTCTCATTAGACAAAATATGGTCAAACTAATTAGGCAATTTCTACAGAAACAGTATTTAGATATAGCGCGCTGTCGCGCGCATTTTATTTTATTAAAAACAAAAACTTCAAATACAGCATAATAGCACAAAATTACAAGCACAAATCTAAAAGAAAATAAAAATATAGTAATTTACCAGGTAATGGAAACTTATAGAAGTTATATCAAGCACAAGGCAATATGGCCAAAAATTTGGATTTTATTCTATATTTTGCCAACAATATATATTATTACAATTAAAACAGACATAACGCATGTCCATGGGCTTTATGTCCATTGCAAACGGACATTTTACGGAAACAAACTAAATTTAAAAAAAATCTACTGTATGTATATAATGTTTCTCAGAATCAATAATATGCTACAAATAACTTCAATATACGTATGTTTGTAGGGAAAATATAATATTTGCGATAAACAATGACATTGACAAAACATATCTGACACAGACATATTATGTCTGCTTAAACATTATGATATTCTTTATCAATATAACGGAATGTACAATAGTTTTAGACAGATTTTGTCAGTTTTTTAGACAGTTTTTTATACAGTATTTTAGAAAGTCTTTTACCTTATAGAAAGTTTTTATACCGTATTTAGACAGCCTTTTAAATATTCTTTTGGGCATGTTGGGCAGTTTTCAGACGTCTTTAATAAAGTCTTTTATGCAGTTTTTTAGACAGTGTTTTTGTTTAAAACGTTCACTTATAAACGAACACACCCCGCCTGTGGTGAGTTCCAATTTGATTTTAATTTGACTACAGTAGTATTAATAGTAACGTTACGTTACTGCCATTTGTATATTTTTGTAAATGTATGATCATTGCAATTGTGAACGTAGTACGCAAAACATAAATCCTAAATTACAGTCTTCTACTCAAACATTTTGGTCCTTCGAGCCGGATAAACGTTTTGTTGCGTTACGTATTGTTTATTCGATTATTTTATCTCGTGGTTCTGGTCTTGTGTATCGCCTACTTGCAGTCATTTTCGTGGTTACGCATATTTCGTATATTTCGTGTAGTATAAAGTTATATAAAGTTACATTCTGTGGACTCGTGGACTATAGTGATTCGTGGAAAACCGGTGACTAATAACTCAATGCAGGAAAACCGTTATTTGCTAAAATATAACTGTTCTCACACGCTGTGGCTCATTTAGTGTCGTACCGCCCGTGCATACATCATACGCATACATCGTATGCAAACCTTTGTGCGTGGTAACGTGGATTGGTGAACTTTGGAATCGTCAATGCTATACCTGGAAAAGCGCTTCGAAAAGGACCCAGAGCTCAAAAGAAGTCGAATTCATGGACGAATACAAGCATCTTGGTCACATGTCCGAAACCCGTCGGATGTGCCAGGATGAATGCTCATTCTACCTACCTTATCATCCAGTATTCAAGTCGTCAAGTAGCGCATCCAAGATTCGCGTGGTGTTTGATGCATCCCGCAAATCGTCATCCGGCGTGTCTCTCAATGACAAACTGCAAGTGGGTCCTATGTTACAGGACGATCTGGTGGATATTCTTCTTCGTTTTCGCTCACATGCAGTGGCATTCACAAGCGACGTGGCAAAGATGTACAGGCAGGTACGAGTTACTGACTTTGACTCAGATTTTCAGAGAATTCAGTGGCGATCATCTCCTAAGGACGCACGGTGACATATACGGTACTGTGTCGGCTTCTTATCTTGCAATTAAGGCTATGTAACAGTTGGCGTGCGACAAAGCGCAAAAGTTCTCCTTGGCCAGTCGAACAGTGCTATCGGATTTCTATGTAGACAATTTGATGACTGGTTGCGACACAATCGTTGACGCTCTTGAACTACAGCGAGAACTCGTTGGGCTCATGCGAACTGGCGGAATGGAGCTCTGTAAGTGGGCTTCAAATCATAATGACATCATAACATCTGTTCCAGGCAATCAGCGCGAGGTCCTTCGACCCGCTAGGACTGGTAGCTCCTACGGTGATTTGCGGGCCCTGCCCCCCCTATTGGCTACCAATGGTCAAAATACCGAGAGGACTTGCCAAAGTTAAACGTCATAAAGGTCCATCGCATACATGGCAGACGTACGGAAACGTCGGAAATGGCACAGAATACTTGGCGTCATATCGCTTAAGTGGAGAGCCCAGCCGACTGCGCTTCTCGCGGTGTGTTGGCATCGCAACTCGCTGAACACAAGCTCTGGTGGTGCGGCCCGAGGTGGCCCTCCAAATTGGAATCACACTTGCCTAAGGTTGACAATCAATTCGCGACCAAACTCGACGAGAAGGCTAATGTTGTGGCACTGACCTCAACCATTGAAACCCAACTGGACATCTTTGAAAGGTTTTCTTCGCTAGAAAGACTCCAGAGGATCACGGCATATCTGAGACGTTTCGTTTTCAACCCCCAGGGAGCTCAAGGACTTCTTGTTATGTTGGGTTCGAGTCGTTTAGGCCGTGGAGTTCGCTAGTGAAATCCGGGATTGCAAATATGGAAGGGCAACACCAAGCAAAAGCGTACTCAACGCATTGAACCCTTTCTTGGACGAAGGGGGTGTACTCAGAGTGGGCGGACGGTTGGCTCAGGCCGACTTAAAGTTTGCCACAAAACATCCTATTATCCTCCCTACAAAAGGCCATTTAATTGATTTAATTATTGCAGCATAGTGGGACGCCACTAACATTATGGGTCCTTGGAGCGAGAAATGCGGTCAAGAAATTCATCCGAAGGTGCGTCGTCTGTCTACGTCACAAGGCCGCTGTGTGGCAGCAACTCATTCCAACAAGACGAACGACTCCATCTCGGGCCTTCCTAAGCGCTGGTGTGGATTACGCTGGCCCGTTGAAATTACGTTTTCAGCCTGGCAGGGGCTCTAATACGTGCAAGGCGTACATAGCCCTGTTTGTCTGTTTCTCAACAAGAGCTCTACACTTAGAGCTTGTCAGTGGACTTTCGACGGACGCTTTCCTGGCAGCGTTCCGAAGGTTCACCGAACGACGTGGGCAAACTTCGTTGGAGCCAGCACCGAGCTTCGTAGCCTACATCGTGCTGTGCTGAGGCAGCTTAGAGATCCAGTGTTGGTCGATTCACTGACCTCCGAAGGCACCTGCTGGCACTTCAACCCTCCGGGTGCTCCCAGTTTTGGTGGTATCTGGAAAGCTGGTGTCAAGTCGTTGAAGCATCACTTGCGGAGAATCTTGGGCTCGACAATGCTGACCTTCGAAGAAATGTGCACTGTTCTGGCACAAATTGAAGCAGTGCTAAACTCGAGACCAATTTGTCCAATGTCCGACGACGTGGAAGACTTGAACGCGCATACTCCTGGGCATTTCATCATTGGTGAGGCTATGAATACCGTGCCCGACCCCGACGTAAGCCAAATGAACCCTGGAAGGCTTTCTCGTTGGAGATTTCTTCAACAACTAAATCCACATTTCTGGATTAGATGGCGAAATGAATATCTCACCACGTTGCCGCAACGGACGAAATTGCGAAATCGAGCAGACAACATAAAAATTGGTACGCTGGTTCTTATCAAAGACGAAACTCTTCCACCTGCTAAATGGAGCATGGGACGAGTATTTGAACTACATCCTGGAGTGGACGGATGCGTACGGGTAGTGACCCTAAGGCACAAAACGGATTTATGAAGAGACCCATCAATATACTAATTAGTTTATCTATGGAAGAAAATTAAATTTATTATCTATCAAATATCCTTAAAAATTGTAAAATATTATATTTTAGTGGGCGAGATGTTTAGAACGCTCACTTATCAGTTAAATCTTGGTCTTTAAAATAAAAAACATAAAACCTAAAATTACAGTCTTCTACTCAAACATTTTGATATAATTTTTTTTTTAATAAAATTATAATAAATATTTAATCATTGTTAAATATTGTCTTTATTTTTCTTATTTTTTTATTTAAAAAAATATTATTTATTTTATTTTTTATTGTAAAAGATTTAAAATTAATATTTTAATATTTTAATATATGTATTTATATTATTTTTTTTGTAATTCAAAAAAATTATTAACATCAAAATCAATAAATAATGTATTAGTTCACAATGAATTAAAAAAATGATTTTCATGTTTTTCGAATCTTTTAAAAAATAAAAAATAAATTATTTGTTTTGTTCAGTTTATAACCAACAACGTCTTATGGCCTAAATTTGTTTTATTTGAAAAACTCGCGTACAAAAAAAAAACTTCCAAAACATAATTCAATCGTTAAATGGCACTTGAGCTTCGCGTTATCTATATGTATATAGAGTAATTTATGCTACATCCACCTATAAAATGTATATACCTCTCTATTCGTCTCCCTTTTTACATTTAAATGCATTTAAAGTTCCGTTGCTATGTGCGTCCGGCGCGCGTAAATCCCATCCCGATGCAGATATGCATTGCGTGCGCATGCATTCACGATTCATTCACCTCGCCTCTAAAACGCATCGTATTCAAAGTTAAAAAAATAAGATATAAAAAAATGCTACTCCAAGTAGCACACAACAAAAACTACTCGCGCAGACATAAGATCAATTAGGAACCATCACTCTCGTATATATATGATATATTTTTGTATATGTGCATATTATATAGTTAATACATGTGCAAAAGCATTTAATTCCAAATGCGCGCACGAATTCGGAAGATGATTTGCGCGGTCCATCCATCCGCACCATCCGCACCATCCGCGTAGCCTAATTATAGCCCTACGGGTCCAGGCAAGCGGGATCGCGGCGAGATTATCGATAGAAAACGTCGAATTAATTGTGCCGGCCGTCGATTTAGACTTTAGAGGATAGGAAGGAGGGGAAAGGCTAAGCGTGTTTGCATGCAAAAGGGATGCCATATACTATTATAAGTTGGTGAATGTTGTGTGAGAGTATATCTTGTCTGTGGGCAACGGAAATAGACGTTCGTGTGGTTTTTTGAGAAATGTTTGTGTTAGTGGGTTTTTTTCGTTTGAATTTGGACAGTGCGCTTCTGTGCGCGTGCGATTGAATTGGACCAAGTCGAGAAAATACACTGCGGATTCTTTGCACTAAAATCAAAATAGTGACGAAAAAAAACGGCAGCTTCTTTTTTTGATGAAAATAAAGGTATATATAATATAATACTCGTATACAATAAACAAGTTTCGATCTCGTCTAATGTATAGATATTGTTTAAAATATGTATAGTATATTGATGGTGATGACCCTAGGAATGGTGTTGAGTAGTTTTTCATCGCTTTTTCATGATTTGGTCCACGGTGGTCGACATAGGAGCCACAGAACGCAATTATTATTATTTGATTATGTTAAAAACTATTTTTTTAAGCACAATCTTAAAAAATAAAATATATATATTTTGCTTTTTTAAATTTTTAATTACTTTTTTTCTAAATACCGTGCAAACGAGTCTATGTGTTATGTTTGAGCTGAAGCAGATAAGTGAAAGTGGGTTAAAAAGGTGTCAAAAATGAAAAAAAAGATATTAAAAATGCAGTTTGACTATATTTTCGAATCGGAGTAAATCCAAACCCCTTTCTTAAATATTGCTTTCAGAAAAACAATATCTTACATTTTTACGTAAAAAAAAATGCATAAAAGTTCGTAGAACTAAATTTTTCGGTAAAAATCATTAGAAGTTTAAGAATATTTTTTTTTTTAAAATTGCTATTTAAAAAGTCTTAAGCAGGACTCCAACAAATAAAAAAAATACAAAAATACTTCTAATTATATTAAAAAAATGTTTTGCTAGCCAAAATTGGTATCACGACGCCGAAGTGGAGAATTTTACTGTCCAATTTTGGCTAAAACAATTATGATTTCAATTATTATTCATATTTTTTTCGATTCTTTAATTTGATTCCATTGGGACTGTAAAGTGCACCCTATCAATTCAACTTTGGGGTTTTTATAATTGGTGTGAAAAGAAGGCACACCCGTTGGAGGTTAGGGCATCGGAACTAAGGTCGTCTTTGGGACTATTTGGAATCGCCTGTAGTAGTGTAAGGTGTAATGGAAATGGAATATATAAATGGTTAAAGCGCTACTTTTAGAGGCGATTTGGGTCCACTCAACCGGGCATAGATTATATTGGGGATATGTAGGCAACATTCAAGATAGGTAGGCAAAAACAGCATTAGTGTCTGGTAAAAGGAGAAATTGAGATATATAGATACGCTTCTCGTAACCACGATTTTAGAAACAAGATTTTTGTACCCCACGCAAGTATCTCTAAATATGAGTTTCGAGAAGCGTTGGGTTCGAGAACTGTAAAGCTGGGTTTTAATTGTGAAACACTGCTGCCAAGAAATTACAGCACTGACATGCTGAAAAAGATTAAATTCACAATACGATAGACAGAGACAAAACGTATGTAAAGATATTTTTGCCAAGCAAATAGCGCACTTTTAACTTTTGTCTCAGTGCTGAAGTTGCTGGTAACGTTGTATGTCTCTTTCGCACTTAATTTCAATCTATATTTCCATCTTGCTTCTACTTTCTGGTAAGCGAATGTTTTACAATTAAAATCCAGCTTAAAGCCAATAGAACGATAGAGAGATCTAAAAATAGAGGGATAGAGAGATATCAGAGATAGAGTATAAATATAAAGGTTAGTGACAGTAAGAGAAAGATGGTGAGACAGAAATAGAGAGAGTGATAGAAATTAATAGTGAGACAGGGGCAGGAAATTTCCTTATTGACGAGAATTGGTATAGGCGATATATTTAAATTGTGGGTGACGTATTTCTTTCCCTTAAACCACCCACAATTTTAATACATTTCGGTGACGCGGAAAGAGTGCGGATTTGAAGAGGGAAATATGTACAAGGAATTTTACTGACTTTGTACGTAGTATTTTATTTTTTTATATTTTTATTTTTAAAACAATAATACTACCCTTA
>JAAAKO020042439.1:0-11976 GCA_010015015.2 Bolitophila cinerea
TGTATACTAACCAACCAAAATTGTGCTATTCTGGAAGTACAAATCTTGAGGTACACAGCAATGGTACCTTGTGCATTAAAATGATGTGTATAAGCCGGATGTACCTCTCAATGAAAATATATATATATATATATCTTTAATACAAATTTATATTAATCAATATTCATTATCTTTATTTATCACATTCCCGTAGTCCAACAATGTGCAATTTGAGACCGAAGCACCAGATAAAGCTCGTCCATCTGTTTGTTCAATGCTTGTGCAGGAGGAAGTCGACGGAAAATGCATTGATTCCATTTGTAATAAGCCAGTGCCACAAGGATACGCAGGACTCTGTCGGTAAGTAAGATATTATCTCTAAAACATGTATTATTATTTAATATAATTTGTACTATAGCGAGCATTACATCGAGTATCTTTGCTTTAAGTTAAAGAAATCGAACGTAGAATGCAGCACACTATTATCTGATCTGGAACTAGAAGGTATTTTTAGACGAGAGGGTATCGCAATTCCTGCTGCAAATACAATTGGTCGTCGTTCGAATATGTTAAAAGTGAGTTGAATTTTCTAGAAATAACTTTTGTAATTTTGTTTTTGTTTTTAGATCATAAAGGAACGATTACCTATGAACTGATTAAAGGAATTCAATTTCTTACAGATAAGAAACACTCCACATATATACAAATATACATTTTTATACTGAAATATAACATAAATAATCGATTTAGGTTTTTTTCGTATTACATCGTAGGTTACATATTAAGTTTATTAACTAATTTATTGTTGAATGTTATTTGCCGGTAACCGTTTTCGGTCAATTAACTGTTGTCGTTTGTCGAGCCATGTGTTCAAGAACTTGTTGTACTCGTTGGCACTTTTGCATACGATTACCAGACTCGAGGGCGTGCAGCCATGTGACTTGAGTTCGTTGAGGCGTGCACGTGTCGTTTCTAATGAATGGCACAGAATCCGCGGGACATTTGCAATATAGTCGGGCGAGTACTTCTCTTCGTCTAGCAGGTAGTCAAGGATCTCTTTTATCTTTGTAAAAATTCAATATCAGAATTTATTAAATATTTATATATTTTTTAAATTATATTAAATTTCATACTCACTTTGGGCATCCGCACAAACATAACAGCAGGATGCTTCTGAAGTATAAATTTGATCGTTCGTTCATCATAGCCCAGTCGTTGTGAGATATAAGCCACACGGGTACCTTCGCCTAGTAACTCTTTTTCCTCGACACTATTCTTTATGGACCTTAAAAGAAAGTTGTGTTTTACAAAAATATTCACAAGCATAAACCGAAATCTTATCGTTACCTCTCTAAAACGGGTTCCTGACAACGCACCATCCATGGCATTAGTTTATCTTTGTGTCCGAGTCTGGCACGTTCAAGACGATCCTCGATTGCTTTCGGAGAATACCTAAATGCCCACAGATCGCTGAGGATATTAATCGGTTGTACATTATACTTTAATAGAATATTTAGGTTCTCGACCATATTCTCTAGAGATATATCAAACATGAACAGCCTCATAGAAAGGTAATGAGCCACAACTTTTGGTTCCAAGTGCAGTTTGTTAGCAAAATAGTAGACACGATGTTTGCCAGGGAGCACAAATCGTTCTAATTTGGTAATCTTTAATATTCTGTTCAAACGCGGAGCGGTTGCACGCATCAATGGTAAAAAGTCATTAATGTTGTGTGGTTCCATTTGCTGGACTAGCGGCAGTTTAATTGTGATGTATCCTGAGAATTAAATAATTAAAAACATATACATAAAATTATATACAAATGATACTAACTTATATTCATCGTCAGCAACCAGCCATTTGATAGAATAGAATTATTAGAAACTCCATGACTTCGCAAGTACGTCACGATTTTACCGATATTTCGGGGATTATGCGTTCGTATTGACGTATTTGAATCCACGATTAGTCCAGCTTCTTCGTACGAACAATTCAAGCAGGTTTTGATTTCTTTTGCCAAGAGGTCGCGATGCGGTCGAAATTGGGACTGATCGTCTTTTATGTTGGTAAACTGTTTATTGAAGTCATCGTTTAGGTCGTAGTTTAATTCCAGGTGCGAGCTTTCAGGTATTCGTTTATTATTGAGGATGTAATCTGGGTCATCCTTATGAAGAGTGGAGAATTTACGTTGTCGCAAGTAATGACTGGTGCCAAGAGCGCATATTGAGTCGGTTGGATACTTTACAGTAACGTTTAAATAATTGCGCAAGCCGTATGTCAGCACACCAATCTTTCGAAACATTTTTTACTATCTTCTATCATTAAAAACTTTATTTAGAGACAATAACAATTTTAGTGGTTTTGAGGTTATGTGCGCAGATCATTGAGACAAATCCGAATTTGACATCCGTGTATATATATATAATTTCTTTGTATATATATATATATATATATATATACTTTAATTATTGTACTAGATTGATAATATAAACATCGAATTAAACGAACTAAACCGAAACTTAAACCATAATTAATAAAATAGCTTTAGATTGATAGATAATTGTTATATCAATTGTACGGAAAATTATATCAATTTGATAACTATTAATATAATCCTTTTAAAATAGATTTTGGTTTTATCTAGTACATTTTTAAAATATATTTAGCGGACATTTTACCGACAAATATATTTGTCGTGCTGTCAACTGTCAGCAATTCGCAAAATAAATAAACTATTTTTATTTATAAAGTGTTTACATTTACTCTAATAACAATTTAAAGCTCCTGCTCATAAGATGATCACACTAGAATCCCTTACAAAGGACGCTGATCTGAGCACTGACGAAGGCATCGATGAAGTGTGCCAAAAAATAGCTGCATTAAACGTATGTTATATTTTTTTTGTAAAACTTTATACATAACAAAAATATGCTTTTTAGGATGACGTAAACATGCGATTGGATGCTGTTTTGGGACGTCAATGCATGATCGAGTCAAAGATGACTGCCATCGGTCGGGCACTAAGTGGATTGGCTCTGGTTAGCAACGACTCCTCCAAGGTGACTCATATGATTAACCACACCGCTGTGCTAGCCGAAAACGTAAGTGCAAAGGTTCGGCGACTCGACGAAGCACGGGTAAGTAAGATAGATGTCCTCAAAACTAAGACCAAAGTGTAAACTTGTTTATGTATTTTTTTAGACTCGTGTGTCCGAGTGTCAACAGCGTGTGCATGATCTCATCGATCTACAGTTGTGTTCACAAGGTGTCACAACGGCCATCAAAGACGAGGACTTTGAAAAGGGTGCCGCGCACATTAATCGTTTTCTGTCTATGGATCAGACGCTTTTACAGCGAACGGCCGATGATGTAGCCGGCTCGATTACGTCAGTAACTCAGGCAGTAAGCACATTGGAGCAAGCTACTACTCAGATGCGCCAGATAGTAAATCAGAAGTTTGACGATTCCGTGAAGCATGATGATCTGGCATCGGTGGAACGTTTCTTTAAGATATTCCCTTTGCTCGGTCTGCACGAGGAGGGTATTGCACGATTCTCCGAGTACATTTGTGGAAAACTCGAGGTAAAGTCTCAGAAAGAGTTGCGCACCTCTATGGATGTGGCAAAAGCAGAAAAGAGATCGGCGGTAGCGTTTGCGGACACAATAACATTGCTCTTCGAGAACATTGCTCGTGTGGTAGAAGTAAATCAGCCCATCATTGAAACGTTTTATGGCAAAGGAAGACTCATCCAGATGTTTGTAATCCTACAACGTGAGTGCGACAGAGAAGTGCGCACACTAATTCAGGAATTCCAAAAAAATCGTCAAATTCAAAGGAGAATTGGCCAGATAAATGAATACATTAAAGGAAGTGGAGGACAAAGTTCAACAATGGGTCATCTGCGTAAGCCTTCTGGTGGATCTGTGGATCGACTTAATCCCAAAGACATTGATGGATTAATTGGAGAAATAACTGTAATTCATTCGAGGGCTGAGCTCTACATTCGATTTATGAAGCGACGTATTATGGTGAGAAGACATCTTAAGAGCATGTTTTCATGGTTTTAATTAATGTCTATATATTTTAGAAAGACTTGGATGATAACTTAATCACTGATGAGGCAAAAACAGATGCGCTTAAATTGTTTGACGAAACGAATGCCAAGTCTGACCTTAATAGAAAAATGCAGGAACTTTTAGGAATTTATCTATTATTTGAACGGTATTTCATGGAGGAAAGTGTGCTGAAGGCAATATCACTGGACACAGTAGAAATGGGACAGCAGTGCTCGAGTATGGTCGATGACGTATTCTTTATTATTCGCAAGTCTATTCGGTATGTATAATTATAATTTTAGTTATTGTTGTAATTTCATAACAGTTCTTTGTTTTTAGTCGCTCGATTTCTACACAATCCCTGGACGGAGTTTGCGCAGTAATAAATAACGCAGCTTCTTGTCTTGAGGGTGACTTTATAGCTGCTTTGCGATCACCATTGAAAACAGGATACCCGTCTGGGTACATAGATTTAGCTCAGGCATACAATGCATTCCAAACATCCCTGCAACAGGGTAAATTACAGACCAGCGATACAGAAAAGGCACGCACAGCCTTTATGGCTCAACTAAACAATGCTGATATGTCAACCGAGTACATCGAGACACTGTGGACGCAAATGGGTGAGGAAATTCGAGGTGCACAACCAGCGATGACGCAACGTGAACAACAGATTCTCGAAAGCTGTATGGCAGGTTTAAAATCGGTACGTGACACTTTAAAGGCAGTCGTAGACTTTGGAGTCCAACAGTTGCGCTCCAGTGCCGTAAAACCACGTCTACATACTTGGATCGATCAGTTTGGTTCGCACAATCATGAGCCCACAGAGGATGAACTATCAGCCTACGAAGCGGGCGAAACGTTTGTGCACACACTCATCGTTCACCTGGACGGTTTGCTTAGTTCGTTTAAATCTCAAATGAGTCCACGGAACTATGATGTACTCGTTAGCATTGTGGCCAGTGATGTGACCGCACGTCTTGAGCGTGCCGTGAAAAAGAGTTCATTTAATCGATTAGGAGGTTTGCTTCTGGATCAAGAAGTCCGTTCACTTGGCTCATTCTTGACGGCTGCAACATCGTGGTCCGTTCGTGACAAAATGGTGCGTCTTACACAAATCGCAACTCTACTTAACTTGGAGCAAGTTTCTGAGCTGTCCGACTACTGGAATCCAACACAACAAACTGAAGCGCCTGCGTGGCGTTTCACAAATGCAGAAGTACGATCGATTCTAGCACTTCGGTCCGATTTCAAGATAGACGATATCAAACGCTTGAAAATATAAAAGAAAAACAAATGGGCATTTAATTATTATTGCAATAATATCATTATTCATATATTAAAAATTATAAATATTATATATTATACAAAGAAAACTACACACATACACATTATTTTGTTGAATCAGCATTCAATGTTGTTGTACTTATTATTTTCTCCGGACCCATGGGGCCGACTGCTTTCGTCATTTTCGGTAATTTTCCGCACGTGTGTCGATGTGACTTTCGGTGGGCCTGCAAATTAGAGATGCACGAAAATCGATTGCCACATGCTTGGCACATGAACCGCTTCAAACCAGTGTGTAGGGATAAATGTGTCAGCAGACTCTCTCGATAGGCAAATGTCTTTGGGCAGAACTACATTATTAAATAAATTTGTGATTAATAAATGTAATTTATATTTAAATGCAAAAAAAAGTCACTTACATCACACGCAAACGGTTTTTCGCCATTGTGTTTGCGCTCGTGCACTTTGACCTGACCCTGAGTGCGGAACGCTTTGCCACAGAAATTACATAGGTGTGGCATCTCACCGGTATGTACGGAGGAGTGTGTTTTCAATGATCCAGCACTATGGTATGATTTCTCGCATACATTACATTTGTACATTGGCGAGACACCACAATTGGAGCGTTCATGGTCCGAAAGTGCAATCTTTGACGAGAAACTCGTGCCACAGCGTGCACACACGAAGAAGTACTTTTTCGGTGGTGGTGGCTCTTTGCTGTGCGCGTGTCTCAGATGTGCACTTAGACTGTCTGGCTCCTTAAAAGTTTTATCGCAACGCTGACAATGCAGCTTGTCCTGATGCATTTCTCTCTGATGCTCATCCACTTCTTCCATAGATGCAAAATAGAATGGGCAACACGAGCACTTGTGAATGAGTGAGCCATCTTCACCTGCAATGAGAATATACATAAGATAAGGTAAACCCATACACACACCCATATATATGAAATGGTATATTACCATGCAAAAGCTCGTGTTTGCGCAACATCTTTGTGTTGTGATAGTTGCGATGACACACCTTACAGGTGGGTCCACTTTTGCGATTTGTATTCATCTCCACTGGAACACTATTGTGTACTTTAGCCAAGTGTTTCAAGTATGGTTTCTCGTTTCGGTACTCTCTTGGGCAGAGAACACATCGGAATAATGGCTCAACGTTAACAGATACATTTGGTTCGGGTTCAACAACCAGAAACTCAGCTAGCATTAGATCTCCTTCGGACTTTCCTGTATCTGTATTGGTGTAATATACTTCGGTTTGACTGTAAAAAGAAAAGTGATAATTAAAATAAAATAGATCAATCTTTTGAGTTTGCGAAATATTCGTTAAAAACAATTTCAGGCTTCACACAGCGATTAACTCGAAATATGTAGAGTGAATATAAAAACATATACTATAATAGAGACTAGCACATATGTTTCTTATTTATCTTTCCTTAAAGTTTCAAAGATTCAAATTAGATTTTTAAGAAATCTTTAATTGAGTTTTTCGATTCTCTAGATTTTCAAAAAATTAAAAAAAGTAGGTTATTTACTGAAAGAGACTTTAGATACCAAATGTAAATAAAGAGTCGACTGAAAACAATAGACCAAATTCATAGTTTCTACAAAACCATACAGTATCTAAAACAAAGCTAATATCTTGCGCATGATAATCGCGCACAAGACAAATTTAGTCAAATTGATTATAGATTTTTTGTTTTTTTAAAAATTATTTTATGTATGTATACATTAAATTTAGACAAATAGATTAAAAAAACTACTTTGGACCAATTGTTCTTAGACCAATGTTTCGGTTGAACTTTCTATTTTCTACGTACCTTTGATTGATTTCAACATTTTCTACATTTGTGTATTGGACACATTGCTCAGAGTCCAATTTAATGTTTGTAACTTCAATTTGCAGCATTGGATTATCTTCGTTCACCTGATCCATTACGACATTCTCAACAATTTGCTCTACACCAAAGTCCGTAGTCATCATCAAGTTTGTGCCCACGAGTTCAGATTCGCTTTTCACATCGGATTCATCATATTCGATAAGCTCACTAAATGCGTCCGCATCATTGTCCTCTTGAATTATGTCATCTGTTGCATAGTGATTCTAAAAACAGGTTAAAGATTAGTTTTTTTTTATTCTTTTGTATTATAGTAATCATTAAAAATACCGCTTCCTCCCAAGTGGAATCATCAACCTCGGTGTGTCCACCATCATTAGTGTGGACATATTTAATTTGATACACTTCCGTTGGATACACATTGTTGGATACCTCTTGTTGAATACATTGTGCATCAACAGTTGACAACATTGATGGAACAGACAAATCGGATGTCACATACTCGATTTCAACGTTAGAGTCAATTTTCATATTATTCATTTCCTCAGCGGTATAATGTATATCCACAGGTACTGACTGATGTTCAGAAATGATATCCATTTTAGAGTCTTCCGATACCTGATAGTATTGCAAAGCACTATTATTAACACTACTTGTTGAACTGTTCGCAATCCTGAAGTCGACCTTTGGCTCAGAATTTTGGAATACAGTTACCGGTACGACGGGCGTCAGTTGTACATAGATCGGTGGCATTTCGGGTACAATCGATACTTTAACGTTCTTTGTGCGTTTTGTGCGTGGCAATTTTTGTGGTTCTTCCATTGTAAAGCTGCCCTTGTCTGAAAAGTAAAAAAAAATGATATATTCAATAGTATGAATTATGAAAAAAATATACTCTTTGCACTGGCACGTGGAGCAACTTTTGAGTTCTTATTGAACTCTGGTAATCCGCAGGACTCAGGTCGTGATTTACGATGTTTCAGAAGATTGCCAATGCACGAAAAACGATTTCCGCAGCTCTCACACGCATACGGTTTAATGCCTGTGTGCAACGAGGAATGTGTGACAAGGCTCTCTCGATAGGAAAAAGCTTTTTTACATATCTGCAAAAAAACATAAATACATTTTCTTAATATATGTGGAGGACCAACTTTTAACTTACTTCACATTTGAACGGTTTCTCCTTGGTGTGCCTGCGTTCATGCACCTTCAACTGGCCCTTGCTCAGAAAACTGTTTCCACAATAGTTACACAAGTGCTTCTTTTCGCCCGAGTGGATTTGCATGTGTGCGTTAAGTGTGTTCTGTGTCATGTACTTGGAACCGCACAGATTGCAGGAAAACGTCTTGATCGTGCCACATTTTGAATCATTGTGAAGTCTGAAATAAGTATATAATTGTTATTGTATTCAATTTATAATTCCATCGCTTTAGAACTATTTACTTTAGCTGCCCTTGTGATCGGAACAGTGTACCACAGTCTGAGCAAACGACATACTCACGATCGCGTCCCTCATGCAATAAATTTATGTGATTTAAGTACTGTTCTTCAGAATCCAATCTTGTTTCACAGATTAGACATTTGAATATCTGCAAGTGCATATTATTTATTATTATAACATTTAAAAAAATTCCAAAGGATGTATATACCTTGTGTTCGGTTTCCTTATGCGCAGATCGGTCCAATTCCGTGGTAAAAGTCATGTCGCAAATGCGGCACAGAAAACCACCAGGCGGCAAATGTTTAAGTTTATGTCGAATGAGGCCTGTTTCAAACTTAAAAGCTTGTTTGCAAATCTAACAACCAAACAAAAAATGTATTTTAAAATTAAATTTCTATAGACAATTTAAAAAAAATGTACCTTGCACATAAATCTATCGTGATAAGAACCATCACGGCCTTCTTTTGGTCGCAGCGGGCAATTACCTTCATGCCGGAATGTTTTAGACTCAGATTTGAATGGTTTTTCTGTGATAATTAATACACAAGTATGTTAGTTTATCTAAAAACTATATTTAATACAAGTTTCCGGGTCGGTTTTCTTACCACAAAATTCGCACTTGCTCTCAACACATTTTCTAATCCGTTTGCGTTGGAGTGTCTCGACTGATGCATGTTTTGATCCGTCAGACGATGAACTATCATCGTTCAGAAGCTCCTGGTTTGGATTCTCATCCACTAACATTGGTCCTTCCATCGAATATTAGACTTTATTTTCTTGTTTACTGGGTATTTTTGTGTAAACAGTAAATAGTAAATATTAAAACACTGTCAAATAAAACCGGAATTCAAGACACTAGCAATGAGAATTTTCTATGATATCGAATCAAAAATCCTAAACATTAAGCACGCTAATTTTAACCATATAGTCAGATATCAATATCATAAGTTGTTATAAGTATATTGTATATGTACAAATTGCACAAATGGCCACCGCCTTTGCGTTTGGAAGCGTCAAAATGTTGGTGCACAGAAAATTCCTTGGAAAATCATCGTAATCGTATGTTTCCTTTACAATACAAATGTTTGATCGGTTTTTTTTTGAAAAGCTAAATGTGTTTTGCATTTAACACTGTAATTTAAGTAAAAGCTCATGCAACAAAAACATACAATGTTAAATATTATTTCTAGTTTCACTACACTGCCACTGAAATTCGGACGAATTGATGTGTGAAGAAGTTTGATGTGAATTGCTCGCTTTGCAATAAAATGTCAAATGTGTGTGTTTTGTCGTGTTGACGTTGATCGTGCGCCGTTCGCTGTCCGCACTCCGCAGTGCGCCGAACACCGAGCCGATGAGTGCACTGAGACAAATGTCAGTGTGTCGCATATTTGTCGGGTTGTCAAATTCAAATATCAAACACAGGGTGTTTTGGTTTTTTTTTAGTTTCATTTTTAATGATGAAATCGAGTTTAATTTGGTTTCTTTGGATAAACGCTAAACGCTGAGATCTTATCTGCAGTTTTCACTTAAGCGACTTCTCCTCAAATAAATTGATGAAGTTCACTATCAGAAAATGTCCCCTACTTCCTTAGAAGTGGTAGTCTGTAGGAAAGAATCGCCGTTATAAGGAAAACATGGTTAAACGTTTAAAATAATTTAGACATTCTTTTGAAGCTATTCGGCTGTATTCACGCTCAAAATATTTTAGGTTTTAGACCTTTTAGACATTTTAGAATATTCCTAAAATGTTTCATGTGTTTCCTAAAATTGAAATATTTGTTGATTTTAGCGTAAATTTGAAAGTTAAGATCATATGCTAAAAATAAATTAAATGAAAAAAGTTTTTAAAAGTGAAAATCGTGTTTTAAAATGTTCTAAAATTTCTAAAAGGTTTAAAACGTAAAATATTTTAAGTGCGAATTCGGCTGATTGTACATGCACCAACTTGCATTTCTACCCATTTCTGATTCTGTGACGAGGGGCAACTCACTTGTTTTTTTTGTTTAAAAAAAAAACCCCTCTCGTTGACAAAAGAGGTGTATATATAGGGTTAAATTCCAGGAAGAACTGTTTTAGAAGGATTTATATTTAGGATTGTTGAGGGAAACTCAAAAGTATCAAATGATACATATTTTTAAATATATTTTTCGTTTTTTTTCAATTGTGGCGCGCGGAGTCAAATCTCAAATGTGATAGTACCCAAGCAACGATTTGTGGTTGAAATTGGTTGTGTAATGAGGAAGTAACGTGCAACACCGATCCAGGTTTGCATTGGGATATACACAGTACATAGCACGTGTTTGCCTAGGGGTTATGCAACGATAAGTACACAAAATCCTCATTATATCACGTTGCTATACTCAGGGCATTTGCCGGTGCAGCAACGTGTTTGTTACAATTTTTGTTGTTGTTTTTTTCTTCCGTTTTTCATCATAATTCACCCTTTTCTTTTAATAAAATAATACAGTTCGCAGCTAAGCGCAAAAAAACCTCAAAAGTATAAAATAATTAATATTATTAAGCACAAAATATGTATATAAGTATTCAATATATAAGTTTAAATATGTATAAAATTTTGCGGGAGAACCCTACCCCCAAATGGTACCTCTAGGGCAAAAGCCATTATCTTATAGTTTTCTTAATTTTTAATTCGATTCCTATCTTTATTAAATCGTAAATATATATAAAATATATGTATATGAAATTTACTAAATCGATAAAATCAAAAATTAAATTTGTCCACGATTTTTATTTATGTTTTGTAAATTTGGGAGACAGCCCGATAAAAAATCGTTATTACCTTAAATAAAACACATCCTAGAACTTCAATGTGTATAATACACTTAAATAACGGCGTTCAAATTAGCGTTCACTCTAATACCTCATTCAGATAATCCGGTGTAAAAGTTCAGGAATGAAATCGGCTCAGTGAATGGTTGTCAGCACACACGTGACGTATACATACACGCACAATACACTCTCACAAAACCACAGGAATGGCAATAATTTAAAATCAACAAACAAAAAAAAATGTTTTGTTCACCGTTGTGATTTTTTTTTCTAATAATAAAAAATGTGCACGTAAGCGTGCGCTTTACTTATACGCTTCTCTCATATTAAAAGGCTCTCAATTTAGTGGGTGCTATATAATAAAATTTTGGAGTTCTTAAAATTTAAAAATGCGTTCTTTTTTAATTATTTATGCAAGCATTTTTATTCAATAATGAACTCTGAAAAAATCAAAAACGAGATCTTAGGATGCGAGATCTAAAAAAAATAAAATCGGGTTCTAAAATTATAAATTTGCGTTCTTACACATCAGCAACTTAATAATTAAAAATTGCATTCCAATTTATACAAAACTGAATGC